>OZ038000.1:27969762-28052262 GCA_964035705.1 Porites rus
CTTTGCACACTGCTACAAACCCAAATAGGCTTTGTCTGATCCAGGATAAACTGCACACATATTATAAACAGTGTATGATTCAACGTATAACTAACACTAAATTTGAGCTATGAGCCTTCAAACAACTAGGCCCTGGAACTTAACTTATGTCTTACTGGTTCTAGAAGTCCTGTGAGTTGGCTATCTAGGAAAATAGAAACAATTTTTGGCAGCCACAGGGGGCTAGGTCTACAGTAAAGACACTTTGAAAATGTACATGTTATTGTGAACAAAAGAGGTCCACTAGTGTATTCCTTTTTGTCTTTTGAGTCTAGTGCTCTATCTACAATTTCTGTAAGTATTTGACAATATTGCAGAAATGGCATTTCTATGAATGTACACTGAAAGGGTAAATTCCTAAATCCACTTTTTGCTCCACTTTGTCTCTCGATAACTAGCACTGCAGCTTAGACAAATATAAGGTTACAGTTAAAAAAGTGGAGTTCAAGTCCAAGTATTTATTCGTAATGCACAAAACAATGCATAATTGCGTAAAGAGAGTGTGCACTTGCCCCAATTTCCAGACAAACTGACAAAAATCTATGCAGACAAGTCCAACCAAAACGTTTAAGTCACTGATAAACTAAGAGTGTGCTATTTACAGAACAAAGAAGGTAGACTTTTTTCAACCATTATAAGGTTTGGCCCCTGGTCGTGCAGCTTCTTTCTGAAGCTCCATCTTGATCTTGGCATTGATTTTCTCCCAGTCAACTTCAACCTGTGCAATACAACATGAAAAAGTAAAAAATTAAAATGTTTTTAACATTGACACATTCTCCACGAACTCAGTACGGGCTGTAAAGCTATGTGCAGCAAAATCTCGGAATTACCCAGTCGAAAACAACTCGTGCATCAACTGGACGTCTAGTTCATTCTAAAGCGAGCACATGCGTTACATATAATTTCCTGTTTTAATCACTTACATCCACAACACTCAAATACATTTGAAGGCCTTATTGCAGAATTAAGTACGCCGCGTTATTAGGAATGCTAACGCTGTCTGAAGTATAGAAGGCTAGACCACTAGAGTGATTAATTGGTTTCATGACAATCTGCTCCCTTTTCCAACATCCTGGCAAGATGGAAAGCCAAGCGAATCCGGAACTTGCGTCATTCTTACCCCACAAGTCAACAACGCTTTCCATTTAACCAATTAATTTATTGCTGTTTTCACGTTAGTACCAATGTTACTACCATGTTTCCACCAATGTCATAGCTCCATTGTTGGGTGTATAAACCAAAAGAAACACACCTCCATGATTCGCTCTTTCGAAGAATACGCGCTCGGAAAGCTACGATTTTTACCTCGTTTTACCTTCCCCACTCCAGTAGCCTGCGAGAGCAGACGCCTTTTTCCACTTATATTCTCACACCATGGTGAACAAAAGCCGAAATAGTCGTCCGCTCCCAAAGGCTACAACTCCAGCTAACACAAGAACGACTGAAGATTTCTTCCAACTCATCTTACCCCTTGTGCATATTGAAGGAATCGTTTGCTTTTTTCTGTTCTATCAAAGTTTTCCAGGTATTTTTGTCTGTAAGCCAGAACTGTATCCACATGTGTCTTGTGTTTCACAGCAAGTTCAAGAGCTCTGAAAGAAACACGACTTTGGTTCGTTATATATTAAATACTATTTCTTACAGCTAAGTAGCATACTAGATTTAAGATTCACAAACTGGTAGTCTCAATTCTTGAGATAAGGTTGCGTTTTTGCCTGAAACAAGAACCGATGCTTGTTTGTATAATCTTAAGCCTGCGTAGCAAGTGTTTCTGCGCGAGTTGGTCGAGAAAGTTGGGACGAGAGAAAAAAAAAAGAAGAAAGAAGGGGGAAGGGCGGGGATTTTCACATTTCCTTTTTTCCCTTTCCCCTTCCCCTTCGTCCAATTTTCGCTATCGCTTCAACTTCCGCGCCTTAAAAAAGCAGTCATACCTGTCCCAATTGAAGAGATCAATATTCATCTGTATTGCTCTGTACACGAGTCCAGCTTGGAGAAGAATAGTCTCTGCCTCCTGCGGCTGTCGACAAAATAACGCCATGGCAGCATTTCTTCCTTCTTTCGTTGGTATTTCTTTGATGTGATTGATGTACTGGACTTTGTCTGCCTATAGAACAAGGCAAATGAAAACAGTCAAATCTCTCTTAGCCAGAGAACAATGATAAAAACGCAAGTACCGAGAAACTGCGCGTGAAGAGGGGATGATTTTGCTCATATCATCGTTACTTTATGGGGCCATTTTCTCCGCTGTCCTTGTCGAATGGGGTTCTTTTCTAAGAAGGTTAATTAAAAGATGGTTATATAAAGGACGAGTTGAATCATGGTGACAATACATACTTCATCTATTGCAGCATATGCCGTCTCTGCCGTGTTAAGATTCTTCGCGTAAGCCGCCATAGTAGCAAGACAAGCCCACAAAACTGGATCCTGAAGGCAGAAAAAAAAATACCACAGTAAGTCTGGCTACAGTGAGTCTTGATCCAGGCCAAATGAAAGAGACATTTGAGGACGAGGGCAATTACAAAGCAAAATAATAATAGGTGGGGGAAGTGAGAGTAGAGAAAAAGAAGGCCCTTCCCACCACTCCTCAGTCATTTTTAGTTCTAACCTAAGATCGTAAAGAAAAGCTATCTGTGCATGCTACAGAAGTGCTAGTAACTACATCAACAGAACGATGAATAGGGAATAAGCTGTTACCTTTACAAATCTACACAGTCGAATGGCATCTTCCCATTTAGATCCGCTGGCATACTTGTGAAGCATTGAAGGGTAAGGTGAGATTCTGTAGAAAGAGGTCATCAGAAAATACATGTAACTGGTTTTAACAGCAACCTACACAAGCCTGCTAGATTTGCGATATAATTTACTTAGTAGCAAGAGAGAAGCAGTGGCTAGAACACTCGCTTGCCGCACAGAACTGGCCCAATTCAAAACCTGGGTTCAGTGTTTATACACTGGTTGATTTTGTTGTTGGCTCTCTTCCGAGAGGTTTCCCACCGGTGCTCGGGTTTCCTTGCCTCAAAATCTAAAATTTCAAAATTTCAATTCGATATCCAAAGTACAATTATGTTCTGAGAGCTCCCCAGGCGTTTCATGGGTTGAGCACATAAACTTTTCGTACAGATTAACTGATGATTACAGATAATTTCTACTTACATGGTGCTGCAAAGCGAGCCATCCGCTCTTCTCATCGTACAGTGGTTTTCCAAGAAACTGACAATCTGTGGGTTTTTTCCGAAATCACTACAAAGAGAGAAAATTACAATGAGTTATTCCTAAATAGATAATAATTTACTTAAAATCAGCAATATTGGGCTTCTTGTTCTTTGGAAAATTGAGAGGGAACTGGAGAGAGTGCGGTTACCAGTGCTTCTCCTCTTTCTTGAGTCATAACCAACCTAAGATACTATAGAGCTTTAAAAGAAAAGACGTTTTTGAGCGACGCATGTCAACCGGAAGTTGAATTTTACAAGACGAAAAAAGGGAAAGGCATTACTTCCGGTTGGCGTGCATCGCTCAAAAACGTCTTTGCTTAAGCTCCGTACTGATTGGAATATTGAAAAACATATTGATAACAGTTCTTTGAAATGAAACTTGGTTACCCCAAGGATTTGGTACCCCTAGGGTTTAGTACCCCTAGGATTTGGTACCCCTTGGGTTTAGTACCCCTTGGGTTTGTTTCCCCTACGGTTTGTTTGTTTCCGTTTTTACCTGGAATCTTTTTCCAGAAGTGTTTTTGGCAGGATGTCCTGGTCCACATACACCGCGCTAGGATAATACCAGACAATAAATCGACCATCCTGAAACGCTGACAACATATTGGTGTTGTCGTTCCACGCCATCGTAGTTATCATTGTTCCTGAACAAAGAGAATAATGAACATTTGAGAAATATCATCATAAACAATAAAAAAAAAGTACTTGAAGAATCAGTCGTTCCTTCCTTTTGTCACAGAAACCAGAGTGAATGAAAGAAATGGGTGCTCGTAACAGCCTCACAGGGGGCAAATTTTCAAGCGTTTGCGCAAAACTGTACAGTATAATGTAATGCCAAGGAACTGGGAAAATATGTTCACTATAACGAGGTTCTTTTCCACATATTTTTCTATAACTGGAGCGTAGAGTATTGTTCGTAGTACCGATGACTTCGTTATATAGACGTTTGCTATATCAAGGTTCCACTGGTTACCAGTGATCTCGCTTCCAAGTCATTTCGCCCCGGTTGCTTAGCCCCCTATTCTAGAACGAGGAATAAGACATTTGAAGCGTGCTTGTTTTGGTTTATGGCTAAAAGTAACGAGGAATATTACACTTAAAGAGCGCTTGTTTTGCCTTATGGCTTAAAGAACGAGGAATATTACATTTGAAGAGCGCCGCTAAATAACTCGAAAATACGGGGCTAAGTTACCGCGGCGAAATGACCGGTTACCGTTCCACTGCATGCATATACATTGTCAAGGGCTAACTGATTAACTAACCGAGTTTGAAAAGCCTTTCTGCAGGGCCAATGTGTTTAACCGGGGTAAGATAGAGGTCTCTGTTCTTATCAATAACAGCCAGTTGTCTATCACTTGTTGGACCACACTGGCTCAGAGCAATCTCCATAACTTCAAGCTACAAACGCAACAAAAAGTATAAGATCTGGTTAGTGACACGTCGTCAGTAAGGAATTTCTGCGCTCGATTCTAAGACGTCATTTGCCGGAGAAACCAGTGGTGACATCGGGAAACGTCAGCTGTTTTCCTCGGCTACTTCGAAGGGGGAGTGGGGTGGGTAAACGCGGGTTTCATAAAGGATTTTCAATGTAAAAACGGAGGTAAGCTTACTGAATGTTGGATTGGCTGTCCACTTCCTACTGGTTTCCCTGACTGAGTTTCAAACAAATGGATCACTGAAAAATAGCGACAACATTATAAACATTTTTTCCAGTACTATAGGAATTTTTTGGTTTTGCAAAAGCAGTAAAATAAATTTACCAAGAAATAATAGTAATTGATACAGATAACGCCAACAGAAGAAATAACAAACATTACATTTATTTCAGCATGTACATCTTTATATCAACTGTAAGTACCTTAAAGGCAAAAACAACTCCACCACTATATTTAATACACTATAAAAATTGTTTAATTCAACCAAAAATACATTCTCGCTGCAATGTACCTTTTTCATCCTTTCTATCCTTGATGGCTAGTGTGTCATTACTCAATGTACATGTCTGCTCATTTAGGACATCTGTTCTAAGACCCTGGTACTTTGGCACACAAGTTAAGCGACCCTGTAACAAGGAGAGAAATAAGTGCAAATATTATATACAGTGCAACTACTCCTCTCCTCTCATCTTTTTAAGGGACACCTCCATTCAGGAGACACAAAATTTGGTACTCTTGTCGATGTTGTCACTGTTGTCACCGTTGTCACTGTTGTCACCGTTGTCACTGTTGTCACAGTTGTCACCGTTGTCACAAATGCCACCGTTGTCACCATTGTCACTGTTGTCACAGTTGTCACCATTGTCACTGTTGTCACAGTTGTCATTATTATCACTGCTGTCACAGTTGTTACCATTGTCACAGTTGTCACAGTTGCCACCGTTGTCACTGTTGTCACCGTTGTAACTGTTGTCACTGTTGTCACAGTTGTCACAGTTGATACTGTTGTCACTGTTGTCAAAGTTGTCACCGTTGTCACTGTTGTCACCATTCTCACTGTTGTCACCATTGTCACTGTTATCACCGTTGTCACTGTTGCCACCGTTGTCACCATTGTCACTGTTGTCACAGTTGTCACCACGGTCACTGTTATCACAGTTTTCACCGTTGTCACTGTTGTCACCGTTGTCACTGTTGTCACAGTTGTCACCGTTGTCACAGTTGTCACTGTGTCACCATTGTCACTGTCGTCACTGTTCTCACTGTTGTCACAGTTGTGACTGTTCTCACTGTTGTCACCGTTGTCACTGTTGTCACCACTGTCACTGTTGTCCCAGTTGTCACTGTTGTCACTGTTGTCACCATTGTCACTGTTATCACCGTTGTCACCGTTGTCACTGTTCTCACAGTTGTCACCGTTGTCACTGTGGTCACAGTTGTCACAGTTGATACCGTTGTCACTGTTGTCACAGTTGTCACCGTTGTCACTGTTGTCACCATTGTCACAGTTGTCACCATTGTCACTGTTGTCAAAGTTGTCACCATTCTCACTGCTGTCACAGTTGTCACCATTGTCACTGTTGTCACAGTTGTCACCGTTGTCACTGTTGTCACTGTTGTCACAGTTGTCACCGTTGTCACAGTTCTCACAGTTAACACTGTTGTCACAGTTGTCACCGTTGTCACTGTTGTCACCATTGTCACTGTTGTCATAGTTGTCACTGTTGTCACTGTTGTCACCATTGTCACTGCTGTTACAGTTGTCACCATTGTCACTGTTGTCACAGTTGTCACTGTTGACACAGTTGTCACCGTTGTCACTGTTGTCACCGTTGTCACCATTGTCACTGTTGTCACCGTTGTCACTGTTGTCACTGTTGTCACAGTTGTCACCGTTGTCACAGTTGTCACAGTTGTCACAGTTGACACTGTTGTCACTGTTGTCACAGTTGTCACTGTTGTCACTGTTGTCACTGTTGTCACCGTTGTCGCTGTTGTCACCATTGTCACTGTTGTCACAGTTGTCACCGTTGTCACTGTTGCCACCGTTGTCACCATTCTCAGTGTTGTCACAGTTGTCACCACTGTCACTGTTATCCCAGTTGTCACTTTTCTCACCGTTGTCACTGTTGTCACCGTTGTCACTGTTGTAACACTTAAACCGTTGCCACGGTTGTCACCGTTGTCACCATTGTCACTGTCGACACAGTTGTCACAGTTGTCACCGTTGTCACTGTTGTCACCGTTGTTACTGTTGTCACCACTGTCACTGTTGTCAAAGTTGTCACCGTTCTCACTGTTGTCACCATTGTCACTGTTGTCACAGTTGTCACCATTGTCACTGTTGTCACAGTTGTCACAGTTTAAACTGTTGTCACCGTTGTCACTGTTGTCACAGTTGTCACCGTTGTCACAGTTGTCACTGTTGTCACTGTTGACACAGTTGTCACCGTTGTCACTGTTGACACCGTTGTCACCATTCTCACTGTTGTCACAAGTGTCACTGTTGTCACAGTTGTCACTGTTGTCACAGTTGTCACCGTTGTCACTGTTGTCACCGTTGTCACCACTGTCACTGTTGTCACAGTTGTCACCGTTGTCACTGTTGTCACCGTTGTCACTGTTGTCACCATTGTCACTGTTGTCACACTTGTCACCATTGTCACTGTTGTCACCGTTGTCACCATTGTCACTGTTGTCACAGTTCTCACTGTTGTCACCGTTGTCACTGCTGTCACCACTGTCACTGTTGTCACAGTTGTCACTGTTGTCACTGTTGTCACTGTTGTCACCATTGTCACTGTTGTCACAGTTGTCACCATTGACACTGTTGTCACAGTTGTCACCATTGTCACTGTTCTCACAGTTGTCACCGTTGTCACTGTTGTCACTGTTGTCACCGTTAACACTGTTGTCACCATTGTCACTGTTGTCACAGTTGTCACCGTTGTCACTATTGCCACCGTTGTCACCATTGTCACTGTTGTCACAGTTGTCACCACTGTCACTGTTATCACAGTTGTCACTGTTGTCACCGTTGTCACTGTTGTCACTGTTCTCACAGTTGTCACCGTTGTCACAGTTGTCACCGTTGTCATCATTGTCACTGTCGTCACAGTTGTCACTGTTGTCACAGTTGTCACCACTGTCACTGTTATCATAGTTGTCACTGTTGTCACTGTTGTCACCGTTGTCACCATTGTCACTGTTGTCACACTTGAATCGTTGTCACGGTTGTCACCGTTGTCACCATTATCACTGTCGTCACAGTTGTCACTGTTGTCACAGTTGTCACTGTTGTCACTGTTGTCACCGTTATCACTGTTGTCACCACTGTCACTGTTGTCAAAGTTGTCACCATTGGCACTGTTCTCAATATTGTCACTGTTGTCACAGTTGTCATCATTGTCACTGTTGTCACAGTTGTCACCATTGTCACTGTTGTCACATTTGTCACCGTTGTCACATTTGTCACCGTTGTCACTGTTGTCACTGTTTTCACAGTTGTCACTGTTGTCACCATTGTCACTGTTGTCACAGTTGTCACCGCTGTCACTGTTGCCACTGTTGTCACCATTGTATCTGTTGTCACAGTTGTCACCACTGTCACTGTTATCACAGTTGTCACTGTTGTCACCGTTGTCACTGCTGTCACACTTAAACCGTTGTCACGGTTGTCACCATTGTCACCATTGTCACTGTCGTCACAGTTGTCACTGTTGTCACAGTTGTCACTGTTGTCACCGTTGTCACTGTTGTCACCACTGTCACTGTTGTCACAGTTGTCATTGTGGTCACCATTGTCTCTGTTGTCACAGTTGTCACCGTTTTCACTGTTGTCACCATTGCCACTGTTGTCACAGTTGTCACCATTGTCACTGTTGTCCCAGTTGTGACCATTGTCACTGTTGTCACAGTTGTCACCATTTTCACTGTGTTCACCATTGTCACTGTTGGCACAGTTGTCACCGTTGTCACATTTGTCACTGTTGTCACAGTTGTCAACATTGTCACTGCTGTCGCAGTTGTCACCATTGTCACTGTTGTCACAGTTGTCACCGTTGTCACTGTTGTCACAGTTGTCAGAGTTGAAACTGTTGTCACTGTTGTCACAGTTGTCACCGTTGTCACTGTTGTCACAGTTGTCACCGTTGTCACTGTTGACACAGTTGTCATCGTTGTCACTGTTGTCACCGTTGTGACCATTGTCACTGTTGTCACATTTGTCACTGTTGTCACAGTTGTCATTGTTGTCACAGTTGTCACCGTTGTCACTGTTGTCACCGTTGTCACCACTGTCGCTGTTGTTACAGTTGCCACCGTTGTCACCATTGTCACTGTTGTCACAGTTGTCACCATTGTCACTGTTGTCACTGTTGTCACCGTTGTCACCATTGTCACTGTTGTCACAGTTTTCACCGTTGTCACCGTTGTCACTGTTGTCACCACTGTCACTGTTTTCACAATTGTCACTGTTGTCACTGTTGTCACCATTGTCACTGTTGTCATAGTTGTCACCATTGTCACTGTTCTCACAGTTGTCACCATTGTCACTGTTGTCACAGTTGTCACCGTTGTCACTGTTGTCACTGTTGTCACCGTTAACACTGTTGTCACCATTGTCACTGTTGTCACAGTTGTCACCGTTGTCACTGTTGCCACCGTTGTCACCATTGTCACTGTTGTCACAGTTGTCACCACTGTCACTGTTATCACAGTTGTCACCGTTGTCACTGTTGTCACTGTTGTTACTGTTGTCACAGTTGTCACCGTTGTCACGGTTGTCACCGTTGTCACCATTGTCACTGTCGTCACAGTTGTCACTGTTGTCACAGTTGTCACCACTGTCACTGTTATCATAGTTGCCACTGTTGTCACTGTTGTCACCATTGTCACTGTTGTCACACTTGAACCGTTGTCACGGTTGTCACCGTTGTCACCATTGTCACTGTCGTCACAGTTGTCACTGTTGTCACAGTTGTCACTGTTGTCACTGTTGTCACCGTTATCACTGTTGTCACCACTGTCACTGTTGTCACAGTTGTCACCATTGGCAATGTTGTCAATATGGTGACTGTTGTCACAGTTGTCACCATTGTCACTGTTGTCACAGTTGTCACCATTGTCACTGTTGTCACAGTTGTCACCGTTGTCACATTTGTCACCGTTGTCACTGTTGTCACCATTGTCACTGTTGTCAAAGTTGTCACCGTTGTCACTGTTGCCAGCGTTGTCACCATTGTCACTGTTGTCACAGTTGACACCACTGTGACTATTATCACAGTTGTCATAGTTGTCACTGTTGTCACCGTTGTCACTGTTGTCACCATTGTCACTGTTGTCAAAGTTGTCACCGTTGTCACTGTTGCCACCGTTGTCGCCATTGTCACTGTTGTCACAGTTGTCACCGTTGTCACTGTTGACACAGTTGTCACCGTTGTCACTGTTGACACCGTTGTCACCATTCTCACTGTTGTCACAAGTGTCACTGTTGTCACAGTTGTCACTGTTGTCACAGTTGTCACCGTTGTCACTGTTGTCAACATTGTCACCACTGTCACTGTTGTCACCGTTGTCACCATTGTCACTGTTGTCACACTTTTCACCATTGTCACTGTTGTCACCGTTGTCACCATTGTCACTGTTGTCACAGTTCTCACTGTTGTCACCGTTGTCACTGTTGTCACCACTTTCACTGTTGTCACAGTTGTCACTGTTGTCACTGTTGTCACCATTGTCACTGTTGTCAAAGTTGTCACCGTTGTCACTGTTGCCACCGTTGTCGCAATTGTCACTGTTGTCACAGTTGTCACCGTTGTCACTGTTGACACAGTTGTCACCGTTGTCACTGTTGACACCGTTGTCACCATTCTCACTGTTGTCACAAGTGTCACTGTTGTCACAGTTGTCACTGTTGTCACAGTTGTCACCGTTGTCACTGTTGTCAACATTGTCACCACTGTCACTGTTGTCACAGTTGTCACCATTGGCACTGTTGTCAATATTGTCACTGTTGTCACAGTTGTCACCGTTGTCACTGTTGTCAACATTGTCACCACTGTCACTGTTGTCACAGTTGTCACCGTTGTCACCATTGTCACTGTTGTCACACTTGTCACCATTGTCACTGTTGTCACCGTTCTCACCATTGTCACTGTTCTCACAGTTCTCACTGTTGTCACCGTTGTCACTGTTGTCACCACTGTCACTGTTGTCACAGTTGTCACTGTTGTCACTGTTGTCACCATTGTCACTGTTGTCAAAGTTGTCACCGTTGTCACTGTTGCCACCGTTGTCGCCATTGTCACTGTTGTCACAGTTGTCACCGTTGTCACTGTTGACACAGTTGTCACCGTTGTCACTGTTGACACCGTTGTCACAATTCTCACTGTTGTCACAAGTGTCACTGTTGTCACAGTTGTCACTGTTGTCACAGTTGTCACCGTTGTCACTGTTGTCAACATTGTCACCACTGTCACTGTTGTCACAGTTGTCACCGTTGTCACCATTGTCACTGTTGTCAAAGTTGTCACCGTTGTCACTGTTGCCACCGTTGTCGCAATTGTCACTGTTGTCACAGTTGTCACCGTTGTCACTGTTGACACAGTTGTCACCGTTGTCACTGTTGACACCGTTGTCACCATTCTCACTGTTGTCACAAGTGTCACTGTTGTCACCATTGTCACTGTTGTCAAAGTTGTCACCGTTGTCACTGTTGCCACCGTTGTCGCCATTGTCACTGTTGTCACAGTTGTCACCGTTGTCACTGTTGACACAGTTGTCACCGTTGTCACTGTTGACACCGTTGTCACAATTCTCACTGTTGTCACAAGTGTCACTGTTGTCACAGTTGTCACTGTTGTCACAGTTGTCACCGTTGTCACTGTTGTCAACATTGTCACCACTGTCACTGTTGTCACAGTTGTCACCGTTGTCACCATTGTCACTGTTGTCACACTTGTCACCATTGTCACTGTTGTCACCGTTGTCACCATTGTCACTGTTGTCACAGTTCTCACTGTTGTCACCGTTGTCACTGTTGTCACCACTTTCACTGTTGTCACAGTTGTCACTGTTGTCACCATTGTCACTGTTGTCAAAGTTGTCACCGTTGTCACTGTTGCCACCGTTGTCGCAATTGTCACTGTTGTCACAGTTGTCACCGTTGTCACTGTTGACACAGTTGTCACCGTTGTCACTGTTGACACCGTTGTCACCATTCTCACTGTTGTCACAAGTGTCACTGTTGTCACAGTTGTCACTGTTGTCACAGTTGTCACCGTTGTCACTGTTGTCAACATTGTCACCACTGTCACTGTTGTCACCGTTGTCACCATTGTCACTGTTGTCACACTTTTCACCATTGTCACTGTTGTCACCGTTGTCACCATTGTCACTGTTGTCACAGTTCTCACTGTTGTCACCGTTGTCACTGTTGTCACCACTTTCACTGTTGTCACAGTTGTCACTGTTGTCACTGTTGTCACCATTGTCACTGTTGTCAAAGTTGTCACCGTTGTCACTGTTGCCACCGTTGTCGCAATTGTCACTGTTGTCACAGTTGTCACCGTTGTCACTGTTGACACAGTTGTCACCGTTGTCACTGTTGACACCGTTGTCACCATTCTCACTGTTGTCACAAGTGTCACTGTTGTCACAGTTGTCACTGTTGTCACAGTTGTCACCGTTGTCACTGTTGTCAACATTGTCACCACTGTCACTGTTGTCACAGTTGTCACCATTGGCACTGTTGTCAATATTGTCACTGTTGTCACAGTTGTCACCGTTGTCACTGTTGTCAACATTGTCACCACTGTCACTGTTGTCACAGTTGTCACCGTTGTCACCATTGTCACTGTTGTCACACTTGTCACCATTGTCACTGTTGTCACCGTTGTCACCATTGTCACTGTTCTCACAGTTCTCACTGTTGTCACCGTTGTCACTGTTGTCACCACTGTCACTGTTGTCACAGTTGTCACTGTTGTCACTGTTGTCACCATTGTCACTGTTGTCAAAGTTGTCACCGTTGTCACTGTTGCCACCGTTGTCGCCATTGTCACTGTTGTCACAGTTGTCACCGTTGTCACTGTTGACACAGTTGTCACCGTTGTCACTGTTGACACCGTTGTCACAATTCTCACTGTTGTCACAAGTGTCACTGTTGTCACAGTTGTCACTGTTGTCACAGTTGTCACCGTTGTCACTGTTGTCAACATTGTCACCACTGTCACTGTTGTCACAGTTGTCACCGTTGTCACCATTGTCACTGTTGTCACACTTGTCACCATTGTCACTGTTGTCACCGTTCTCACCATTGTCACTGTTGTCACAGTTCTCACTGTTGTCACCGTTGTCACTGTTGTCACCACTGTCACTGTTGTCACAGTTGTCACTGTTGTCACTGTTGTCACTGTTGTCACCATTGTCACTGTTGTCACAGTTGTCACCATTGTCACTGTTGTCACAGTTGTCACTGTTCTCACAGTTGTCACCGTTGTCACTGTTGTCACCGTTAACACTGTTGTCACCATTGTCACTGTTGTCACAGTTGTCACTGTTGTCACTGTTGCCACCGTTGTCACCATTGTCACTGTTGTCACAGTTGTCATCACTGTCACTGTTATCACAGTTGTCACCGTTGTCACTGTTGTCACCGTTGTCACTGTTGTCACTGTTGTCACAGTTGTCACCGTTGTCACAGTTGTCACCGTTGTCATCATTGTCACTGTCGTCACAGTTGTCACTGTTTTCACAGTTGTCACCACTGTCACTGTTATCATAGTTGTCACTGTTGTCACCGTTGTCACCATTGTCACTGTTATCACACTTGAACCATTGTCACGGTTGTCACCGTTGTCACCATTATCACTGTCGTCACAGGTGTCACTGTTGTCACAGTTGTCACTGTTGTCACTGTTGTCACCGTTATCATTGTTGTCACCACTGTCACTGTTGTCAAAGTTGTCACCGTTGGCACTGTTCTCAATATTGTCACTGTTGTCACAGTTGTCACCATTGTCACTGTTGTCACAGTTGTCACCATTGTCACTGTTGTCACATTTGTCACGGTTGTCAAATTTGTCACCGTTGTCACTGTTGTCACTGATGTCACAGTTGTCACTGTTGTCACTGTTTTCACTGTTGTCGCTGTTGTCACCATTGTCACTGTTGTCACAGTTGTCACCGCTGTCACTGTTGCCACTGTTGTCACCATTGTATCTGTTCTCACAGTTGTCACCACTGTCACTGTTATCACAGTTGTCACTGTTGTCACCGTTGTCACTGCTGTCACACTTAAACCGTTGTCACGGTTGTCACCGTTGTCACCATTGTCACTGTCGTCACAGTTGTCACTGTTGTCACACTTGTCACTGTTGTCACTGTTGTCACCGTTGTCACTGTTGTCACCACTGTCACTGTTCTCACAGTTGTCATTGTTGTCACCATTTTCACTGTTGTCACAGTTGTCACCGTTTTCACTGTTGTCACCATTGCCACTGTTGTCACAGTTGTGACCATTGTCACTGTTGTCACAGTTGTCACCATTTTCACTGTTGTCACCATTGTCACTGTTGTCACAGTTGTCACCGTTGTCACATTTGTCACTCTTGTCACTGTTGTCACAGTTGTCAACATTGTCACTGCTGTCGCAGTTGTCGCCATTGTCACTGTTGTCACAGTTGTCACCGTTGTCACTGTTGTCACAGTTGTCACCGTTGTCACTGTTGACACAGTTGTCATCGTTGTCACTGTTGTCACCGTTGTGACCATTGTCACTGTTGTCACATTTTTCACTGTTGTCACAGTTGTCATTGTTGTCACAGTTGTCACCGTTGTCACTGTTGTCACCGTTGTCACCACTGTCACTGTTGTCACAGTTGCCACCGTTGTCACCATTGTCACTGTTGTCACAGTTGTCACCATTGTCACTGTTGTCACTATTGTCACCGTTGTCACCATTGTCACTGTTGTCACGGTTTTCACTGTTGTCACCGTTGTCACTGTTGTCACCACTGTCACTGTTTTCACAATTGTCACTGTTGTCACTGTTGTCACCATTGTCACTGTTGTCATAGTCGTCACCATTGTCACTGTTCTCACAGTTGTCACCATTGTCACTGTTGTCACAGTTGTCACCGTTGTCACTGTTGTCACTGTTGTCACCGTTAACACTGTTGTCACCATTGTCACAGTTGTCACCGTTGTCACTGTTGCCACCGTTGTCACCATTGTCACTGTTGTCACAGTTGTCACCACTGTCACTGTTATCACAGTTGTCACTGTTGTCACCGTTGTCACTGTTGTCACAGTTGTCACCGTTGTCACGGTTGTCACCGTTGTCACCATTGTCACTGTCGTCACAGTTGTCACTGTTGTCACAGTTGTCACCACTGTCTCTGTTATCATAGTTGTCACTGTTGTCACTGTTGTCACCATTGTCACTGTTGTCACACGTGAACCGTTGTCACGGTTGTCACCGTTGTCACCATTGTCACTGTCGTCACAGTTGTCACTGTTGTCAGAGTTGTCACTGTTGTCACTGTTGTCACCGTTATCACTGTTGTCACCACTGTCACTGTTGTCACCGTTGGCACTGTTGTCAATATTGTCACTGTTGTCACAGTTGTCACCATTGTCACTGTTGTCACAGTTGTCACCATTGTGACTGTTGTCACAGTTGTCACCGTTGTCACATTTGTCACCGTTGTCACTGTTGTCACCATTGTCACTGTTGTCAAGGTTGTCACCGTTGTCACTGTTGCCAGCGTTGTCACCATTGTCACTGTTGTCACAGTTGACACCACTTTGACTGTTATCACAGTTGTCATTGTTGTCACTGTTGTCACCGTTGTCACTGTTGTCACCATTGTCACTGTTGTCACAGTTGTCACCGTTGTCAACGTTGTCGCCATTGTCACTGTTGTCACAGTTGTCACCACTGTCACTGTTATCACAGTTGTCACTGTTGTCACCGTTGTCACTGTTGTCACACTTGAACAGTTGTCACAGTTGTCACCGTTGTAACCATTCTCACTGTCGTCACAGTTGTCTTTGTTGTCACAGTTCTCACCGTTGTCACTGTTGTCACCGTTGTCACTGTTGTCACCACTGTCACTGTGTTCACAGTTGTCACCGTTGTCACCATTGTCACTGTTGTCACCATTGTCACTGTTGTCACCATTCACACTGTTGTCACAGTTGTCACCATTGTCACTGTTGTCACAGTTGTCACCATTGTCACTGTTGTCACATTTGTCACCGTTGTCAATGTTGCCACCGTTGTCACCATTGTCAATGTTGTCACCATTGTCACAGTTGTCACCATTGTCACTGTTGTCACAGTTGTCACCGTTGTCACTGTTGTCACAGTTGTCACTGTTGTCACCATTGTCACTGTTTTCACAGTTGTCATCGTTGTCACTGTTGCCACTGTTGTCACCATTGCCAGTGTTGTCACAGTTGTCACCACTGTGATTGTTATCACACTTGTCACCGTTGTCACTGTTGTCACCATTGTCACTGTTGTCACAGTTGTCACCATTGTCACATTTGTCACCACTGTCACTGTTGTCACCATTGTCACTGTTGTCAAGATTGTCACCGTTGTCACTGTTGCCGCCGTTGTCACCATTGTCACTGTTGTCACAGTTGACACAACTGTGATAACAGTCACAGACCACTGTCACAGTTGTCACCGTTGTCACCATTGTCAATGTTGTCACAGTTGTCACCATTGTCACTGTTGTCACAGTTGTCACCATTGTCACTGTTGTCACAGTTGTCACTGTTGCCACCGTTGTCACCATTTTCACTGTTGTCACAGTTGTCACAATTGTCACTGTTGTCACCGTTGTGAGCATTATCACTGTTGTCACAGTTGTCACCGTTGTCACTGTTTTCACTGTTGTCACAGTTGTCACCGTTGTCACTGTTGTCACAGTTGTAACAGTTGACACTGTTGTCACTGTTGTCACCGTTGTCACCATTGTTACTGTTGTCACCATTGTCACTGTTGTTACAGTTGTCACCATTGTCACTGTTGCCACCGTTGTCAGGATTGTCACTGTTGTCACAGTTGTCACCACTGTCACTGTTATCAGAGTTGTCACTGTTGTCACTGTTGTCACCGTTGTCACTGTTGTCACCATTGTCACTGTTGTCACACTTGAACCGTTGTGACGGTTGTCACCGTTGTCACTATTGTCACTGTTGTCACAGTTGTCACCATTGTCACTGTTGTCACCATTGTCCCTGTTGTCACAGTTGTCACCATTGTCACTGATGTCACAATTGTTATCATTGTCACTGCTGTCACAGTTGTCACAGTTGACACTGTTGTCACTGTTGTCACAGTTTTCACCGTTGTCACTGTTGTCACCGTTGTCACTGTTGCCACCGTTGTCAGCATTGTCACTGTTGTCACAGTTGTCACTGTTGCCACCGTTGTCACCATTTTCACTGTTGTCACAGTTGTCACAATTGTCACTGTTGTCACCGTTGTGAGCATTATCACTGTTGTCACAGTTGTCACCATTGTCACTGTTTTCAATGTTGTCACAGTTGTCACCGTTGTCACGGTTGTCACAGTTGTCACAGTTGACACTGTTGTCACTGTTGTCACCGTTGTCACCATTGTTACTGTTGTCACAATTGTCACTGTTGATACAGTTGTCACCATTGTCACTGTTGCCACCGTTGTCAGCATTGTCACTGTTGTCACAGTTGTCACCACTGTCACTGTTATCAGAGTTGTCACTGTTGTCACTGTTGTCACCGTTGTCACTGTTGTCACCATTGTCACTGTTGTCACACTTGAACCGTTGTGACTGTTGTCACCGTTGTCACTATTGTCACTGTTGTCACAGTTGTCACCATTGTCACTGTTGTCACCATTGTCAGTGTTGTCACAGTTGTCACCATTGTCACTGATGTCACAATTGTTATCATTGTCACTGCTGTCACAGTTGTCACAGTTGACACTGTTGTCACTGTTGTCACAGTTGTCACCGTTGTCACTGTTGTCACCGTTGTCACTGTTGCCACCGTTGTCAGCATTGTCACTGTTGTCACAGTTGTCACCAGTGTCACTGTTATCACAGTTGTCACTGTTGTCACCGTTGTCACTGTTGTCACCATTCTCACTGTTGTCACACTTGAACCGTTGTCACGGTTGTCACCGTTGTCACTATTGTCACTGTCGTCACAGTTGTCACCATTGTCACTGTTGTCACCATTGTCACTGTTGTCACAGTTGTCAACATTATCACTGTTGTCACAATTGTCACCATTGTCACTGCTGTCACAGTTGTAACACTTGACACTGTGTTCACTGTTGTCACAGTTGTCACTGTTGTCACAGCTGTCACCGTTGTCAATGTTGTTACTGTTGTCACAACTGTTACTGTTTTCACAGTTGTCACCGTTGTCACTGTTGTTACCATTGTCACTGCTGTCACAGTTGTCACCATTGTCACTGTTGTCACCGTTGTCACTGTTGTCACAGTTGTCACTGTTTTCACAGTTGTCACCGTTGTCATTATTGTAACCGTTCTCACTGTTGTCACCACTGTCACTGTTGTCATCGTTGTCACTGTTGTCACCATTGTCACTGTTGTCACAGTTGTCACCATTTTCACAGTTGTCACCATTGTCACTGTTGTCACAGTTGTCACCGTTGTCACTGTTGCCACCGTTGTCACTGTTGTCACAGTTGTCACTGTTGTCACAGTTGACACTGTTGTCACTGTTGTCATCGTTGTCACCATTGTCACTGTTGTCACAGTTCTCACTGTTGTTACAGTTGTCACTGTTGTCAAAGTTGTCACCGTTGTCACTGTTGTCACAGTTGTCACTGTTGTCACTGTTGTCACCATTGTCACTGTTGTCACAGTTCCTACTGTTGTCACAGTTGTCACTGTTGTCACCGTTGTCACCATTGTCACTGTTGTCACGGTTGTCACAGTTGACACTGTTGTCACTGTTGTCACCGTTGTCACCATTGTCACTGTTGTCACAATTGTCACCATTGTCACTGCTGTCACAGTTGTCACAGTTGACACTGTTGTGACTTGTCACAGTTGACACTGTTGTCACTGTTGTCACCGTTGTCACTGTTTTCACAGTTCTCACTGTTGTCACAGTTGTCACTGTTGTCACAATTGTCACCGTTGTCATTGTTGTCACAGTTGTCACCATTGTGACTGTTGTCACAATTGTCACCATTGTCACTGCTGTCACAGTTGTCACCATTGTCACTGTTGTCACAGTTGTCACTGTTGTTACTGTTGTCACAGTTGTCACCATTGTCACTGTTGTCACAGTTGTGACAATTGACACTGTTGTCACTGTTGTTACCGTTGTCACCATTGTCACTGTTGTCACAGTTGTCACTGTTGTCACAGTTGTCACTGTTGTCACAGTTGTCACCGTTGTCACTGTTGTCACAGTTGTCACTGTTGTCACCATTGT
Organism: Porites rus; assembly: GCA_964035705.1. Taxonomy (NCBI): domain Eukaryota; kingdom Metazoa; phylum Cnidaria; class Anthozoa; order Scleractinia; family Poritidae; genus Porites; species Porites rus. Next base: position 27,988,922 of record OZ038000.1, read on the forward strand.
CACTGTTGTCACAGTTCTCACTGTTGTTACAGTTGTCACGGTTGTCACCGTTGTCACTGTTGTCACTGTTGTCACAGTTGTCACCATTGTCACTGTTGTCACAGTTGTCATCATTGTCACTGCTGTCACAGTTGTCACCATTGTCACTATTGTCACAGTTGTCACCGTTGTCACTGTTGTTTCAGTTGTCACCGTTGTCACTGTTGCCACCGTTGTCAGCATTGTCACTGTTGTCACAGTTGTCACCACTCTCACTGTTATCACAGTTGTCACCGTTGTCACTGGTTTTACCGTTGTCACTGTTGTCACACTTGAACCGTTGTCACGGTTGTCACCTTTGTCACCATTGTCACTGTCGTCACAGTTGTCAGTGTTGTCGCAGTTGTCACTGTTGTCACCGTTGTCACTGTTGTCACCATTCTCACTGTTGTCACACTTGAACCGTTGTCACGGTTGTCACCGTTGTCACTATTGTCACTGTCGTCACAGTTGTCACCATTGTCACTGTTGTCACCATTGTCACTGTTGTCACAGTTGTCAACATTATCACTGTTGTCACAATTGTCACCATTGTCACTGCTGTCACAGTTGTAACACTTGACACTGTGTTCACTGTTGTCACAGTTGTCACTGTTGTCACAGCTGTCACCGTTGTCAATGTTGTTACTGTTGTCACAACTGTTACTGTTTTCACAGTTGTCACCGTTGTCACTGTTGTTACCATTGTCACTGCTGTCACAGTTGTCACCATTGTCACTGTTGTCACCGTTGTCACTGTTGTCACAGTTGTCACTGTTTTCACAGTTGTCACCGTTGTCATTATTGTAACCGTTCTCACTGTTGTCACCACTGTCACTGTTGTCATCGTTGTCACTGTTGTCACCATTGTCACTGTTGTCACAGTTGTCACCATTTTCACAGTTGTCACCATTGTCACTGTTGTCACAGTTGTCACCGTTGTCACTGTTGCCACCGCTGTCACTGTTGTCACAGTTGTCACTGTTGTCACAGTTGACACTGTTGTCACTGTTGTCATCGTTGTCACCATTGTCACTGTTGTCACAGTTCTCACTGTTGTTACAGTTGTCACTGTTGTCAAAGTTGTCACCGTTGTCACTGTTGTCACAGTTGTCACTGTTGTCACTGTTGTCACCATTGTCACTGTTGTCACAGTTCCTACTGTTGTCACAGTTGTCACAGTTGTCACCGTTGTCACTGTTGTCACCGTTGTCACCATTGTCACTGTTGTCACGGTTGTCACAGTTGACACTGTTGTCACTGTTGTCACCGTTGTCACCATTGTCACTGTTGTCACAATTGTCACCATTGTCACTGCTGTCACAGTTGTCACAGTTGACACTGTTGTGACTTGTCACAGTTGACACTGTTGTCACTGTTGTCACCGTTGTCACTGTTTTCACAGTTCTCACTGTTGTCACAGTTGTCACTGTTGTCACAATTGTCACCGTTGTCATTGTTGTCACAGTTGTCACCATTGTGACTGTTGTCACAATTGTCACCATTGTCACTGCTGTCACAGTTGTCACCATTGTCACTGTTGTCACAGTTGTCACTGTTGTTACTGTTGTCACAGTTGTCACCATTGTCACTGTTGTCACAGTTGTGACAGTTGACACTGTTGTCACTGTTGTTACCGTTGTCACCATTGTCACTGTTGTCACAGTTCTCACTGTTGTCACAGTTGTCACTGTTGTCACAGTTGTCACCATTGTCACTGTTGTCACAATTGTCACCATTGTCACTGCTGTCACAGTTGTCACAGTTGACACTGTTGTGACTTGTCACAGTTGACACTGTTGTCACTGTTGTCACCGTTGTCACTGTTTTCACAGTTCTCACTGTTGTCACAGTTGTCACTGTTGTCACAATTGTCACCGTTGTCATTGTTGTCACAGTTGTCACCATTGTGACTGTTGTCACAATTGTCACCATTGTCACTGCTGTCACAGTTGTCACCATTGTCACTGTTGTCACAGTTGTCACTGTTGTTACTGTTGTCACAGTTGTCACCATTGTCACTGTTGTCACAGTTGTGACAATTGACACTGTTGTCACTGTTGTTACCGTTGTCACCATTGTCACTGTTGTCACAGTTGTCACTGTTGTCACAGTTGTCACTGTTGTCACAGTTGTCACCGTTGTCACTGTTGTCACAGTTGTCACTGTTGTCACCATTGTCACTGTTGTCACAGTTCTCACTGTTGTTACAGTTGTCACGGTTGTCACCGTTGTCACTGTTGTCACTGTTGTCACAGTTGTCACCATTGTCACTGTTGTCACAGTTGTCATCATTGTCACTGCTGTCACAGTTGTCACCATTGTCACTATTGTCACAGTTGTCACCGTTGTCACTGTTGTTTCAGTTGTCACCGTTGTCACTGTTGCCACCGTTGTCAGCATTGTCACTGTTGTCACAGTTGTCACCACTCTCACTGTTATCACAGTTGTCACCGTTGTCACTGGTTTTACCGTTGTCACTGTTGTCACACTTGAACCGTTGTCACGGTTGTCACCTTTGTCACCATTGTCACTGTCGTCACAGTTGTCAGTGTTGTCGCAGTTGTCACTGTTGTCACCGTTGTCACTGTTGTCACCATTCTCACTGTTGTCACACTTGAACCGTTGTCACGGTTGTCACCGTTGTCACTATTGTCACTGTCGTCACAGTTGTCACCATTGTCACTGTTGTCACCATTGTCACTGTTGTCACAGTTGTCAACATTATCACTGTTGTCACAATTGTCACCATTGTCACTGCTGTCACAGTTGTAACACTTGACACTGTGTTCACTGTTGTCACAGTTGTCACTGTTGTCACAGCTGTCACCGTTGTCAATGTTGTTACTGTTGTCACAACTGTTACTGTTTTCACAGTTGTCACCGTTGTCACTGTTGTTACCATTGTCACTGCTGTCACAGTTGTCACCATTGTCACTGTTGTCACCGTTGTCACTGTTGTCACAGTTGTCACTGTTTTCACAGTTGTCACCGTTGTCATTATTGTAACCGTTCTCACTGTTGTCACCACTGTCACTGTTGTCATCGTTGTCACTGTTGTCACCATTGTCACTGTTGTCACAGTTGTCACCATTTTCACAGTTGTCACCATTGTCACTGTTGTCACAGTTGTCACCGTTGTCACTGTTGCCACCGCTGTCACTGTTGTCACAGTTGTCACTGTTGTCACAGTTGACACTGTTGTCACTGTTGTCATCGTTGTCACCATTGTCACTGTTGTCACAGTTCTCACTGTTGTTACAGTTGTCACTGTTGTCAAAGTTGTCACCGTTGTCACTGTTGTCACAGTTGTCACTGTTGTCACTGTTGTCACCATTGTCACTGTTGTCACAGTTCCTACTGTTGTCACAGTTGTCACAGTTGTCACCGTTGTCACTGTTGTCACCGTTGTCACCATTGTCACTGTTGTCACGGTTGTCACAGTTGACACTGTTGTCACTGTTGTCACCGTTGTCACCATTGTCACTGTTGTCACAATTGTCACCATTGTCACTGCTGTCACAGTTGTCACAGTTGACACTGTTGTGACTTGTCACAGTTGACACTGTTGTCACTGTTGTCACCGTTGTCACTGTTTTCACAGTTCTCACTGTTGTCACAGTTGTCACTGTTGTCACAATTGTCACCGTTGTCATTGTTGTCACAGTTGTCACCATTGTGACTGTTGTCACAATTGTCACCATTGTCACTGCTGTCACAGTTGTCACCATTGTCACTGTTGTCACAGTTGTCACTGTTGTTACTGTTGTCACAGTTGTCACCATTGTCACTGTTGTCACAGTTGTGACAGTTGACACTGTTGTCACTGTTGTTACCGTTGTCACCATTGTCACTGTTGTCACAGTTCTCACTGTTGTCACAGTTGTCACTGTTGTCACAGTTGTCACCGTTGTCACTGTTGTCACAGTTGTCACTGTTGTCACCATTGTCACTGTTGTCACAGTTCTCACTGTTGTTACAGTTGTCACAGTTGTCACCGTTGTCACTGTTGTCACTGTTGTCACAGTTGTCACCATTGTCACTGTTGTCACAGTTGTCATCATTGTCACTGCTGTCACAGTTGTCACCATTGTCACTATTGTCACAGTTGTCACCGTTGTCACTGTTGTTTCAGTTGTCACCGTTGTCACTGTTGCCACCGTTGTCAGCATTGTCACTGTTGTCACAGTTGTCACCACTCTCACTGTTATCACAGTTGTCACCGTTGTCACTGGTTTTACCGTTGTCACTGTTGTCACACTTGAACCGTTGTCACGGTTGTCACCTTTGTCACCATTGTCACTGTCGTCACAGTTGTCAGTGTTGTCGCAGTTGTTACCGGTGTCACTGTTTTTACTGTTGTCACTGTAGTCACAGTCACTGTTGCCACCGATGTCATCATTGTCACTATTGTCACAGTTGTCACCATTGTCACTGCTGTTACAGTTTTCACCATTGTCACTGCTGTTACAGTTGTCACCATTGTCACTGTTGTCACAGTTGTCACCGTTGTCACTGTTGTCACTGTTGTCACAGTTGTCACTGTTGTCACTGTTGTCACAGTTGTCACAGTTGACACTGTTGTCACCGTTGTCACAGTTGTTACCGTTGTCACTGTTGTCACAGTTGTCACTGTTGTCACAGTTGTCACAGTTGACACTGTTGTCACAGTTGTTACCGTTGTCACTGTTGTCACAGTTGTCACTGTTGTCACAGTTGTCACCATTGTCACCGTTGTCACAGTTGTCACTGTTGTCACACTTGTCACCGTTGTTACTGTTGTCACTGTTCTCACCGTTGTCACCGTTGTCACCGTTGTCACTGTTGTCACTGTTGTCACAGGTGTCACTGTTGTCACTGTTGTCACCGTTGTCACCATTGTTACTGTTGTCACCATTGTCACTGTTGTTACAGTTGTCACCATTGTCACTGTTGCCACCGTTGTCAGGATTGTCACTGTTGTCACAGTTGTCACCACTGTCACTGTTATCAGAGTTGTCACTGTTATCACTGTTGTCACCGTTGTCACTGTTGTCACCATTGTCACTGTTGTCACACTTGAACCGTTGTGACGGTTCTCACCGTTGTCACTATTGTCACTGTTGTAACAGTTGTCACCATTGTCACTGTTGTCACCATTGTCTCTGTTGTCACAGTTGTCACCATTGTCACTGATGTCACAATTGTTATCATTGTCACTGCTGTCACAGTTGTCACAGTTGACACTGTTGTCACTGTTGTCACAGTTGTCACCGTTGTCACTGTTGTCACCGTTGTCACTGTTGCCACCGTTGTCAGCATTGTCACTGTTGTCACAGTTGTCACTGTTGCCACCGTTGTCACCATTTTCACTGTTGTCACAGTTGTCACAATTGTCACTGTTGTCACCGTTGTGAGCATTATCACTGTTGTCACAGTTGTCACCGTTGTCACTGTTTTCACTGTTGTCACAGTTGTCACCGTTGTCACAGTTGTCACCGTTGTAACGGTTGTCACAGTTGTCACAGTTGACACTGTTGTCACTGTTGTCACCGTTGTCACCATTGTTACTGTTGTCACCATTGTCACTGTTGTTACAGTTGTCACCATTGTCACTGTTGCCACCGTTGTCAGCATTGTCACTGTTGTCACAGTTGTCACCACTGTCACTGTTATCAGAGTTGTCACTGTTGTCACTGTTGTCACCGTTGTCACTGTTGTCACCATTGTCACTGTTGTCACACTTGAACCGTTGTGACTGTTGTCACCGTTGTCACTATTGTCACTGTTGTCACAGTTGTCACCATTGTCACTGTTGTCACCATTGGCAGTGTTGTCACAGTTGTCACCATTGTCACTGATGTCACAATTGTTATCATTGTCACTGCTGTCACAGTTGTCACAGTTGACACTGTTGTCACTGTTGTCACAGTTGTCACCGTTGTCACTGTTGCCACCGTTGTCAGCATTGTCACTGTGGTCACAGTTGTCACCAGTGTCACTGTTATCACAGTTGTCACTGTTGTCACCGTTGTCACTGTTGTCACCATTGTCACTGTTGTCACACTTGAACCGTTGTCACGGTTCTCACCGTTGTCACTATTGTCACTGTCGTCACAGTTGTCACCATTGTCACTGTTGTCACCATTGTCACTGTTGTCACAGTTGTCAACATTATCACTGTTGTCACAATTGTCACCATTGTCACTGCTGTCACAGTTGTAACACTTGACACTGTGTTCACTGTTGTCACAGTTGTCACTGTTGTCACAGCTGTCACCGTTGTCAATGTTGTTACTGTTGTCACAACTGTTACTGTTTTCACAGTTGTCACCGTTGTCACTGTTGTTACCATTGTCACTGCTGTCACAGTTGTCACCATTGTCACTGTTGTCACCGTTGTCACTGTTGTCACAGTTGTCACTGTTTTCACAGTTGTCACCGTTGTCATTATTGTAACCGTTCTCACTGTTGTCACCACTGTCACTGTTGTCATCGTTGTCACTGTTGTCACCATTGTCACTGTTGTCACAGTTGTCACCATTTTCACAGTTGTCACCATTGTCACTGTTGTCACAGTTGTCACCGTTGTCACTGTTGCCACCGTTGTCACTGTTGTCACAGTTGTCACTGTTGTCACAGTTGACACTGTTGTCACTGTTGTCATCGTTGTCACCATTGTCACTGTTGTCACAGTTCTCACTGTTGTTACAGTTGTCACTGTTGTCAAAGTTGTCACCGTTGTCACTGTTGTCACAGTTGTCACTGTTGTCACTGTTGTCACCATTGTCACTGCTGTCACAGTTCCTACTGTTGTCACAGTTGTCACAGTTGTCACCGTTGTCACTGTTGTCACTGTTGTCACCATTGTCACTTTTGTCACAGTTGTCACAGTTGACACTGTTGTCACTGTTGTCACCGTTGTCACCATTGTCACTGTTGTCACAATTGTCACCATTGTCACTGCTGTCACAGTTGTCACAGTTGACACTGTTGTGACTGTTGTCACAGTTGACACTGTTGTCACTGTTGTCACCGTTGTCACTGTTTTCACAGTTCTCACTGTTGTCACAGTTGTCACTGTTGTCACAATTGTCACCGTTGTCATTGTTGTCACAGTTTTCACCATTGTGACTGTTGTCACAATTGTCACCATTGTCACTGCTGTCACAGTTGTCACCATTGTCACTGTTGTCACAGTTGTCACTGTTGTTACTGTTGTCACAGTTGTCACCATTGTCACTGTTGTCACAGTTGTGACAGTTGACACTGTTGTCACTGTTGTTACCGTTGTCACCATTGTCACTGTTGTCACAGTTGTCACTGTTGTCACAGTTGTCACCGTTGTCACTGTTGTCACAGTTGTCACTGTTGTCACCATTGTCACTGTTGTCACAGTTCTCACTGTTGTTACAGTTGTCACAGTTGTCACCGTTGTCACTGTTGTCACTGTTGTCACAGTTGTCACCATTGTCACTGTTGTCACAGTTGTCATCATTGTCACTGCTGTCACAGTTGTCACCATTGTCACTATTGTCACAGTTGTCACCGTTGTCACTGTTGTTTCAGTTGTCACCGTTGTCACTGTTGCCACCGTTGTCAGCATTGTCACTGTTGTCACAGTTGTCACCACTCTCACTGTTATCACAGTTGTCACCGTTGTCACTGGTTTTACCGTTGTCACTGTTGTCACACTTGAACCGTTGTCACGGTTGTCACCTTTGTCACCATTGTCACTGTCGTCACAGTTGTCAGTGTTGTCGCAGTTGTTACCGGTGTCACTGTTTTTATTGTTGTCACTGTTGTCACAGTCACTGTTGCCACCGATGTCATCATTGTCACTATTGTCACAGTTGTCACCATTGTCACTGCTGTTACAGTTTTCACCATTGTCACTGCTGTCACAGTTGTCACCATTGTCACTGTTGTCACAGTTGTCACCGTTGTCACTGTTGTCACTGTTGTCACAGTTGTCACTGTTGTCACTGTTGTCACAGTTGTCACAGTTGACACTGTTGTCACCGTTGTCACAGTTGTTACCGTTGTCACTGTTGTCACAGTTGTCACTGTTGTCACAGTTGTCACCATTGTCACCGTTGTCACAGTTGTCACTGTTGTCACACTTGTCACCGTTGTTACTGTTGTCACTGTTGTCACCGTTGTCACCGTTGTCACCGTTGTCACTGTTGTCACTGTTGTCACAGGTGTCACCGTTGTCACTGTTGTCACCATTGTCACTGTTTTCACAGTTGTCACCATTGTCACTGTTGTCACAGTTGTCACCATTGTCACTGTTGTCACAGTTGTCACCGTTGTCACTGTTGTCACCATTGTCACTGTTGTCACAGTTGTCACCGTTGTCACTGTTGCCACCGTTGTCACCATTGTCACTGTTGTCACCACTGTGACTGTTATTACAGTTGTCACCGTTGTCACTGTTGTCACCGTTGTCACCGTTAGCACTGTTGTTACCGTTGTCACTGTTGTCACAGTTATCACCGTTGTCACTGTTTTTACAGTTGTCACTGTGTCACTGTTGTCACAGTTGTCACCGTTGTCACCATTGTCACTGTTGTTTCAGTTGTCACTGTTGTCTCTGTTGTGACCGTTGTCACAGTTGACACCATTGTCACTGTCGTCACCGTTGTCACTGTTGTCACAGTTGTCACTGTTGTCATTGTTGTCACTGTTGTCACCGGTATCACCGTTGTCACTGTTGTCACAGTTGTTACTGTTGTCACCATTGTTACCGTTGTCACCGTTGTCTTCGTTGTCACTGTTGTCACAGTTGTCGCTGTTGTCACTGTTGTTACCGTTGTCACTTTTGTCACTGTTGTCACAGTTGTCACTGTTGTCACAGTTGTCACCATTCTCACTGTTGTCAGTGTTGTCACCGTTGTCACCGTTGTCACTGTTGTCAGAGTTGTCACCATTGTCACTGTTGTCACCGTTGTCACTGTTGTCACTTTTTTCACCGTTGTCACCGTTGTCACTGTTGTTAGAGTTGTCACCATTGTCTTTGTTGTCGTTGTTGTTTCCATTGTCACCGTCCTTTTTTTTTCACTGTTGTCATTGTTGTCGTTGGTGTCGCCGTTGTCACCATTGTCGCTGTTGTCACCATTGTCATCGCTGTAACTGTTGTCGCTGTTGACACTGTTGTCACTGTTGTTGCTGTTGCCACCGTTGTCACAGTTGTCACCTTGTCACCGTTGTGACTGTTGTCACTGTCGTCACCATTGTCGCCGTTGCCGCCGTTGTTACCATTGTCACCATTGTCACCGTTGTCACCGTTGTCAGTGTTGTCGCTGTTGTCACCGTTGTCACTGTGTCACCCTTGTGACTGTTGTCACTGTTGTCGCTGTTGACACCGTTGTCACCGTTGTCAAGGTTGTCACTGTTTTTACCATTGTCGCTGTTGTCGTTGTCACTGTTGTCACCGTTGTCACTGTTGTCATCGTTGTCACCGTCGTCACCATTGTCACTGTTGTCGTTGTTGTCACCGTTGTTACCGTGGTCACAGTTTTCACTGTTGTCACCATTGTTACTGTTGTCTCTGTTGTCACTGTTGTCCCAGTTGTCGCTGTGTCGCTGTTGTCACTGTTGTCACCACCGTCATCGTTTTCACTGTTGTCACCGTTTTCAGTGTTGTCACCGTTGTCACTGTTGTCATCATTGTCACCGTCGTCACCGTCGTCACTGTTGTCATTGTTGTCACTGTTGTTGCTGTTGTCACCGTTGTCACTGTTGTCGCTGTTGTCACCGTTGTCACTGTTGACACTATTGACACTGTTGTCACTGTTGTTACTGTTGTCACTGTTGTTGCTGTTGTTACTGTTGTCACCGTTGTCACTGTTGTCACCGTTGTTACCATCGTCTCTGTTGTCACTGTGTCACCGTTGTCGCCGTTGTCATGGTTGTCACTGTTGTCGCTTTTGTCACTGTTGTCACTGTTCTAATTGTTGCCGCTTTTTTCACTGTTGTCGCTGTTTTTACTATAGCTCTCTAGGCAATCAAATATCACCAACAAACTGATTACAAGCGACTGGGGAAGAGGTAGGGCCCAAAGAACATTTGTGTAGGTCGCTACGAGAAATGAAGGTACGAAGGCACAAACCTCGTAGGAGTATACTTGGAGACCTGCATCATCCACCAAAAGAAAGTGCCTGAAAATTTGAGAATATTGCAAGGTAAAAAGAGTGCTGTCAGTTCCATGGGGAGAAAAATAAGATGGGAACCCCACTTCAATTGAGAACTCACTTCTCTGTTTGAACAATGAGAGTTATGCTTCCATTCTTGAGGTCAAATATCATTGGTGTATTCCAGTTCTTGACACTGAAAGAAATTTTTACACAGTCAGACAAACAGTTTAGACCAGTGAGCTTTTTTAATGGACAAGCAAAGTGTTTAATCAAGTTCACAATACAAAGAGGAAGGCAGAGCCAGTAATTATCGGTGAACTGAGAGCAGAGTAGTCTCATTCACAACCAATCTTTGTGTTGTCACACAACACTCCTCCCCACCCACAACACTCCTCCCCAGGGAAGGGGAGTGTTGAGTGACAATTCAATAAATGGCGTATAGGAGACTAAGAATGGAGTTACTGACAGGGGATCCCTGGCCACACAAGACCGCATCCCAATAACATCAATATGGAAAGCAATAACGAGGGTATAAATTTCCAGCTGACAAGAAAAATCACCAAGAGGAAAAGGCTTCACAGCAGACCAGAGAGAGAGCAACTTCCTGGTAATGGAATTAAGTTTAAAACAAACCACATGGTAGCAGGTGAATACAATTTTTGGTTTAACCCTTTAAGTCCCCAGAGTGACCAACATCCGACCAACATCAATTTTCTCCTAATGTCATTGATAGATCATGAAGGAAAATGCTTTGATCTTTAGTTAAGTTCCTTCAAATAATTCTTAAAGGAAATGTATGGAAATCAGTGGAGAAAATTTGTCTATGGATCTTGGGGTTTGCAGGGTTAAAAGCAGTTTTCCTTCCATTACATACTAAGTAACTATGTCAAAGAGCTTTATTTTGTGCTTTGCAATATAATATTATGAGCAGTATTGTAACCAGTGATTTAGACCTACCTGTAGATATAACATTGTGATGTAGTTGCCACCACAAGATGATTGAAAGCAAGTGAAGTTTTGATGATGCGGTCGCGGAAGTCTGATAAAAAGCATTTCACAATCAATTCATATTACAAGAGATGACATACACGTAACACAACTACAAGTACAACAAAATTCTCTAATTAGTCTATTGGTAACAGCTTTCATGTCATCCAACTCAGGCTAATCATTTGTTATCAAGTAAATCAGACACCTGAGTTTGTTTAATCACTACATATGATTACAGACTAATTACTACACTCCAATCAGTTCTTTTAGTGTATTACATTGGTGCTACAACTCAGTTCTACAGTATCTATCGTCAGTATGACTACCATACACTAGCTTTCATAGCTTTCGATACAACTTCACAAGGGGTTTTCGGAGGATTTATGTCTGAGGTCAAACAAGCCATACCAGTGCTGATCAAAATGCATATTTCTGCATTTAATGGTCTTTAATTAAGAAACCGTCCAGTTAAGAACGATAGCAACAACGGCATGAACATGTTGGAACGCAAAAAAAGATGCTAACTTTTCTATTGTCTGCACTTACTTCTGATTGGCTTAAACTGCAAAAGTTAACAAAACTTCATAAAGCGGTACATATATTCATCCTTACTTTCCAACCATCCTCCATATAACAAAATCTGGTCTCAGTTTGAATAACAAAGAAATCCCATGTGGGGAACATGTAAAATTGTAAACTTTTCTTGGCTGTTGTTTTCAACTCTTGTGATTGGTCAAAATCTTTTAACACAAAAAAAACACCCTTTCAAAGTGGAGTGTAAATGCATTATATTGCATAAGTGGCCTTCATGTAGGTTTATGCATTCTCTGTGTAAAAATGAGAACATTCCTATGTGGGGAAAGCACCGTTGCCGCATAACAAAAGAAATTACTATCCACCTTACCCAGATCATTACTTAAATCAAATTCAATTTCGTCTTTTGTTTGCAGGTAGATAAGTTTATAACTGGGAGAGGGGAGGAGGTGCTTATGAGCAGCAAGTTTACAGCATGACAAGGAAGGCTTACCTAAGGATTCTTTGACATCATTGGTGACATCTCTCACCACTATACTCTTTCGATCTGTGACTGTAACTTCAAAGTTCTTCCACTCAAGCCGCCTCTCAATCACATGAGCAAAGATCACCTGACCATTCCCACAAGCCCCGGCAAGCTGTGTTCCATCGCTTGACCATGCAATGTTGAACAGTGAGCCAGTGTTGGGTTTTTCCAGAGTGTAGGACCACTGCAAGAATGAATTCATCTTAAACTTTGACGAGATTGTCAAAATATTAAAATGCAAAAAAATTTCCAATTGTCATTTCTCCAATAATACTGAAAAACAAGTAGTACTGCTTAAGAAGTTTTATTTTATGGTCTCACAATGGGATTCTGTCCACGGACTCAAAATGTAGAAGACCACAGACTCAACTAAGGGTTAAAACACATATTTCAGTCAAAAGGGAAGGAAGGAAGGCTCACAATGTAAGACATACTACTACCAGTACTTGAAAGTAATAAATTAATTTTATCTCTTGTGACTATATACATCAAAAGGTGAAAATCTTACCCCAGTTTTGTCACAGAGTCTCAAAGTATTGAAAGAACCAACAGCAAACAGCTCACCTGCAGAGCAAGTATAGATGATTATCACGTACATTACATTTATCTATCTACTGTGGATACATAGCAAACTTGACATCAAAGGCATCACCATTGTCTTCTCTGTCATCATCATCCTCATCCTCATCCTCATCCTCATCATCATCATCATCAGCAACCCTAACCCTAACTCTCAATATCAACACCATTACCACCACAACCCTGGCTAATCCAAAAAGTACGGGCCGCATTAACAGTTAAGAAAAGGTAAAGGTGAGATTCTATGTTACTTAATCTTGCAGAGCCAAAACAAAGTAACATGGTAACTGAACAGTACCTTGATGTGCTGACATTTGAAGGGGTTTAGTTTACAATGAAACACAAAAGAAACAGTTTCTCACCATCAGGAGCCCAGGAGATGCTCGTGATAGGATACTCATGTAACATACTGGAGTATAACACTCGACCATAACTATCCCACACCTGTGTTGATTGTGCAAAAAATAAAATCCTTTATCAATTTATATGGCAAAAATTATTAACCTGAGTCTTTGAGTTATCATAGTGATAGTTGTTGTGGTATAATGGATATCAGTACTGGCGATATACATTAAAATCCTGCATGGGAGCTATTAATGGATCAGAGGCCTACTCCTCTTTCTTCCACCACTTCTGGCTTTACTTAACATTTTGTGGCTCATCACAAGATTCTTTCCCATGCTGGCTGTGGGGATGGACAGGTTTCATTTTTTAAAATGGCTCATAGAGTACACCAATTGGGTCTGTTTAGTTACATGAATACATTGCTATCATATAGCCTGAGAAAACAGAAGACATTTTGCAACACTACCACTGGTTTCCCCACCAAATGAGGTCTGAGAAACAAATGCAGAAATTCCATACTGGTGACACATCACTACCCAGATCTGAGTAGTGCTTCTGATTAGTCGTGCTGCGTGGGAAATTTGATTTAACCAATCAGGAGCACTACCCGGATCAGTGTAGTGACACGTCATCAGTATGGAATTTCTACGCTCCTTTCTTAGACGTCACTTGGACGGGAAACCAGTTGTAGCGTCACCAAATGTCAGCTGTTTTCTCAGGCTAGCGATCATATTGATCACGTCACAAAAAATTAATTCTAAGGTAGAATGATCCTTCCAAAATTAAAGGACATTGGTCTGCATGTATATGAGACGATAGTGTCAAGTTAACAGTTAAATAAAGCATGCAGAGCCACACCCTTAGTGAGTATTTCTACATCAGGTTATGCGGCAATGCTTTTATAAAAACCAGACAGAATAGAAAGAGGTAATGGAACAATAATTTATTATATGAGCACCTTATATTTGCAGTCCTCTCCACCAGAGATGATAAGATTGTTGATAGGATTCCAGTCAACTTTCAACACAACCCCATCATGGGCCTTCCACTGTAGCAACAAAACATAGCACATCTATGTTAACTGTAAGTCACTACTCATAGTCACTACTACAGTATATTTCCGCTCATTCCCAGACAGGTCTATTAGGGCCTTAACTGGCACATTTCCAAAAAATACATCAAGTTTCACAGTAAATAAACTTAAAGAAATCAATCAAAGAAAAAGACAATCAATATGAATGAAAGTAGTTTCCCTGAAATCTACATTGTATGATTTTAGAAGTACGAATGGCACACAATTATTTTCTTGGGAGCTTTGGAAATCTTCAGATTGTCTTCTGAAATCTTTGACACATCCTGGTCGACTTGGGATAAAAATTTCATCCCTTTGACTAAAAAAAAAAATGGTACGTATGGTAGTGCATTTACTTGTCATTGTCATGTGTGGTGGTCTGTACATGTAGCTTGTCTGATGTACCTGTACTGGCTTAGCAGCGGCTTGTAATGGTTTAATGACCAACTGTTTTCCGCTTGAGTGTAGAATGTGATCTGAGTCTGGGCTCCATGCTACAGAATACACTGGGGTACCTAAAAAACAACACACAACCTGTAACTAGTCAAATAATTGCTGGGTTAATTTGTCTAGGTGAAGATGCAGATATACATGTACAGTCCAAGTTGTTACGATTAAACATAAGTTGTAGGACCTATAGTCAAGCCCCCAGACCCACAAATCAAACTCTTTGGTCAAATAATATGCATCTGGAGGAAATATACAGTACTGTCTTTTACTATTCTGAGAGTATGGCTGCTTGCGAGCTCGTAACCTTACCTTGTTTTTATCAGATGTGTACGTTGCAAAAGGCCAGGGTTGTCAGAAAGTTTTGAAATAGAAAGCTGAGTTGTCAAAGTAAGCGGCCAGTCCAGGGATATTATATTTGAAAAACGCCATCCGTAAAGAAATGCAAAGCAGAGTAGCAGGGCGATACTAACCAAGTACATAGGTGGCGATTTTCCCCGGCAGCCAGCTACTTTTGACAACCCTGCAAAGGCTTTTTATTTTGTACTTTTTTCTTGTAATTTTGTTATTTGTTTACCCACGGACCACTTAAGAGTTCTAAAGAACTCATTGAAACATGTCCATGCATTCCAGATCAAATTGGAATTTGGCAGTGTGTTTAAAGGAAGGGGAAAACTGGAAAACTCGGAGAAAACTTCTCAGAGCAAGGGAGAGAACCAACAAGAAATTCAACCCACAAATGGCCTCAACGCCAGGATTCAAGCCCAGGCCATACTGATGGGGGACGAGTGCTGTCACCACTGCCCTACCCTTGTTCCCCTCATAAAAAAACAAACTTTGACACTTTTGTAATGTGCATGTCTGATAGGTTACTAGCTTGCAAGCATCCTTAATGTTTAATAACATAGTAAGACTCTTCTTATGAAAAACAGGGTTCTGTGAAGGATTGAAATTCCCACCTGCTTGAACTAGAGTTGATCTGAGCATCCCACTTCTTGACCAGATTTTCACTTGACCATCTTCCCCAACTGGTGAGAAAAAAAATACCAAAACTTGACTTTAATTTTTTTGTATAAGAATAATGCTCCAAAAACAAATTGGTTTCACTACAGGCAAATTAGTTTTACAGTAACATGATGAGTTGAAAAAAGGGAAATAAGAAAACAAAGGTGAAATGTTTATCGCGCCAGAAAGAAATCAAACCTTATTGGGGCAAAGAGCTCTAATCTCTGTCCCATGTTTAAAGAGACCCATGGAACATTTAGCCATTAACTAAAGTCTTTATCGAGTACAGTTGTAAGGGTATTGTATACTTCTTAATATATTTTGCCATGCATAGCATACCGGGAAGTTTTCAAGTTTCAGATTTTGTTACGAAAAAAGACTAGTTTTAAAATTCAAGAGGTTATTTTCAGATCATACAATCCAACTAAAGTAGCATTTCAAACCTGTAACCATAGCTGATCCATCAAAGCTCCATCTTCCAGAAAGAACAGCACCTCTGTGAGCCTCAACAGACTTCTCAATCCGACCATTGCGTGAAATAAGGTGAAATTTACCTGTAATAAATATATAATACACTTTCACTTATATGCTTACTTGTTAATAGGGAGGTGCTTATTAAATCTACTGACAGTTGAACTGATAATTAAGGAACAGAGGAAGGAATTGCACTTTTTTACAATCACGTCTCGATGCTTACAATGATCAGTCAACAGTGCTAGAAAAAACCTTGAATTCTAGCTCATCATCTGGACAAGCATCTCTCATGTTATGCTTGCCTGGGCCACTTCTTGCTTGTCTTAGTTAACGATTTTGTTAGAGGATGACTTGCTGGGGCTCTTACCCATTGGGCAAGTGAGCTTGAAAAACTACTCATCCCGGTTGACCAGATGTGATTGTTTTTGAGCCCTGATCAATCAATCTATTGTATATTCACAATAATTATTATTAATCATAATATTGACAAATGGACTGTTTGATTTATTGACTGATGCTCAACTTCTTGATGCTAGCAATAAAATCAGCTAAACAACAAATCCAACTTGAAGTTAATTAACCAAATCAATGACCAAGGACTTACCATCAGTAGAGGTCAAAACAAATAGTTCAGACTGACTTTGTTTCTTGCCTCCAGCACTTCTTGGAAACCAGTGAATGTCAGTTGGGTAGATTTCTCCAGGCAACTTGATCACCTGTGTATTAGTTGAGATAATTTATCCAAAGAAAGGCATGTGACAGCCTCATTCCCAGGCCAGTTTGTGCTAACCGAGTGGGTGGAGGAGGCTTGGAACTGAAAGTGATAGTCCTGGGCCCAGTTTCTTGGAGGTCGATTAGCACTAATCATTCAAGAATTAAAATTTGCTCCGATTTTGTATTTTAAATTCTTACATATTGCTTAGAGTAACATTTTGTTTTATCATTATTGTATTTTGGAGTAAAGGCTCAACTTTGCAGTATTTTATACGCTTGAGTTGCATGTCCTCAGACAAGAAAAACTTGCTTAAAATTTGGCTTAATCCTGGGTTTAAGTTAACCATCTTTCGAGCAATAGGGCCTGGGCAAATTCTCCTGACAAGCTTGACAGATGACATCACATCCAAAATAGCTAAACTAGGACAACTGGGAACAAGGCTGGGTATGTGACTATGCAGCACCTGTAGACAGCATCCATCTCCCAGAGAAGGAGCTTGAAGTGTTATAGCGTGAATTGTTGAGATTATTAATAAACCACAAATCCTATACAAGAAAATATTAAGCTGTATTTTGCAAAGCTCTTCTAGGCTAAATGATTTAATATGCAGGTGTGAATTAAGGTGCCTGTAACGTGAACCCTAACCAGATACTAGTACATGCACATCAGATAAAGGGGCAAAATTTCATACAGTAAAGGAACACTGAACTATCACTGCAACAGCAGATTAGTGTGGCTGTGAATTTACGGGTCATCATCAATTTCACAATACATGTAAATCATGACAAACAAATCATATTAAAACTAAGTAAGTGAGAGCCCAAAAGACAATGTTATTTATCGTTCTTATAACTAAATTATTATATGTTGTACCTGCGTTGTCTCATCAGACAATAGATTCCACTTCAACACACTATGGTCATCACTGCAAACAAAATTTGAAATTCAAACTCTGGATTTCTTAAATATCAAATAAATGCACCCTCTAACTGGTCAACAACCTACCCACTAGAAAACAGTTCATCTGCTGTGGTCCAACCAACACAACTTACTAGGTCTTTGTCTGTATTGGCATCAGTCAAGGAATCCAGAAAAAAATGACAGTCACAGTTGAACATGATGGCCATTGACTTACAGGGTTCAGACATGAGATATGAGAGTTAACAGTCAATGCATTTGTGGTTTGTTTGTGGTTTTAAGGCCACCTTACATGTCCTAATCTTTGCAGTAATTGGTCATATAAACACAATAAACCTTCCTCAAATATTTCAAGAATTTATGGATTTGTTAGTTCGACTATCCGTGAGGACCTACATTGTGAGTAGAGGCCCTTCCATCTTCCTAGATAAGTCAAGAAGATCGAAAGGCCTCTACTTGCAGGGTAGTGAAGGACCATGATTAAACTTAACGATGGTTGTGCATGGTTACAATTGTGCGTGCCACTTGATAATATTTAGAGGGCTATTCAAACATATAATTTACTTATCTTGGGGAACTAGAAAGAACCTAATAGGCCTCAATAGGCACCAACTGGCATGACCCTCCCACAGGCCTAGATAGTGGGCCATCTCTGGCATGGTGCATAAGGGGTGGGATGAATTTTTTAAAAAGAAGTCAACACTAACTATTGGATAAAGTCTACCAGAGTGCTAGCAACCAAGAACACAGACCTTTATATGAAATAAACAGCTGTCAAAATACGAAATATCCTTGGTTGGGATACAGTGTGGTATGCACTTTTAAATCAAGGTCCTTTAAAACTCGAATCTGCAATTAATATATGGACTTCCAGTAGTGTGCAGCATAAAAAGTAGATATTTAAATCATCAGGATAAAGGCAAATTTTCTGAAACTAGTTCAGAGATGCATAAAGCAAGCAATGTTAAGCTGATTTCAAGCTAGACTAAAATAGATTAGAATTACCTTGATTGTAAAGTAGCTGCAACTAGCATTGTTTGGTATTTTTTCTACAAAAGGATACGTTTCGATTCTTTTAGCATATGAGTTTTGAACCTCATCTTCAGCGTTTTTCGGCAGGATTTAACTTCGCATGCAAATGTTCGACGTCCCTAACAACTCGTGTCCAAGGTAAACACGTTCGATAAATATGGTTGAGACTCGCTAGCACTAAAACATTTCCACTCCAAAACAGTTTCTAGAGCGAATTATCTCCCCATAAAGGAAACAAAAGTGTTGAAGCGCACAACCAAAAAGAAAATACGAGAGGATTTTCCAAGTTAAAATGGACACGAAGGGTTCCTCTTCTGGAAAAGTTGTTACTTGTCTGAGTAACCACGCAAAATTCTACATGTATGCAGTGGGTGCCCTGGGACGGACTGCGACGAGTCGCGCGTCGCGCGTCGACCCGCGAGTTAACCCGCGAGTGACCAGCGAGTCGGCTATCAATCTCAAAGCCAATTGAAACCCAAATCGTTCTCTTGAAAAATGGAAGATGTACCCCATAAGGCAGCAATTCTTCCTTTTATCCAAAGACATTTTGTAATGCAAACAGAAAATAATAGTTTTGAGTTAACTTGATCTAACTGGCAAGTTCACGTTAATTATACAGTCAAACCCCGCGCTTTCTACGGACAGTTTGCTTTTTTCTCTAAATTCAACCCGCTCAATATGGACACCCCGTTAATACGAACACTTTCTATGACTCCCAGGTTCCTGGACTCTCTCATAGTCCGTATTACTATTAACGGTGTTTGACTGTATTCTTATTTTTAACCAGTAACCATTTTTGTTTAAATTTTTATCCCATGGGTAAGAAAATCTGTGAACCCGTCGATGAGAAAAAGTTTCCTCATTTACTACACCCGACCCTACACTCTCGCCCTCTCCATGTAAGCCAACGTGAAATGCAACATACATAGCTCGTTTTTGGCGGGAAACCTTGTGTGGCAACCTGCGTAACACTACCAAAAGTCTTCAGCAAAATGAAGGTACAAACAACATATTGTTTATCAGTATAAAGGGAAAAAACGTATAAGTGACAACTCTTCTTTTATTTGCTGGTTTGCAACTGGTTTGTAACTGGTGGCAACTGATTCCGGCTCGCTGTCGATTTTTGGAGGAATAATTCTCTCACTTTACATATTTTTATCTCATTTTTATCTCGACCTCTGCCTGAATGGGGAACTCCTTTACATTCACGTCTAAAATTTATATTTCGTGAATGACATTGAAACCTTTCATGCTACACGATCGTTGACAGAACTCCAATAAAAACACAATTTGTTGTTGTCTGATAATCTTGTCAAGTTCTTTGGCCTTGCGATAAGCGACGAAATATTTATAATGTTCTCTGACACTTCTCCCTTTTTTTCCGCCCCAACAGCTGTGGGTAAAACTTAGCATATCCGGTTAGCCTAAGCATTATTTCTTTGCCACGTGAGCTCTTTACTCTTTACTTTGGAGACCTCTAGAAATGTATTTTGTTGTTGTTGTCATTGTTGTTCTTATCTCTTGTATCTTTAAAATAATATTTCCACATGTTTTAATAGTCATGACTCTAGCTATTGCATGTTTAAACAAATAAACATAGAGCTTCAAGCAGTCTCGTCAATCAACGGCACAACACAAACGTTTACTCAGGATCTCGCTCCATCAGACGGACAGATGGAACCACACCGGCATCAGAAATATGCGGCGGAAAGCGATAGTATCCTAGGGTATTGAATTCCAAAACGTTTCAGCTTTTTCAAGTTGTGTGCCAGCCAGAAGCTTTGTAACATCCAAGATAAACTCAGGTAAAGACAGTGTTTTTTCTTAGTAATGTCTCATTATAAACCATTCATTGTCTCTATACACCATTTTGACATCTATGTAGGTTCTCACTTTGGGTGCACAAGGCCCAAAAAAGAGCAGCATAGTCGTCAAGCATGTGGAGAACGCTCAAGCTTGTTTTGTTGCTCGTGATGTGTTTAACCGCCATCAGTTTTTCGAAGAAGTCAAAGAAGAGAAAAAGTAAGTCGCTTCATAAACAATGTTTTTATAGTACACCTTACTTTCCAGTTCGAGATCTGTGATTTCTCTGATTTCTATCCTTGAAAACGAACCGCCTTATTGTCGTTTTACATTGCATACTATTTGGTAATACTAACCAAGGCGCCCCAACGCGTGACAAAAAACTGCCCTATGTGTCCACAATCAATTGGGAAATTCATTTCATTGTTGAAAACCGCAAAAATCGAATTATTAGCTAATAGACTTATATTACATTTCAGCACCTCATAAATACATTTTTTCATTCATTCTCTTTTATTAATACAAGCCGACTTCAAACTTACAGTGAAAGGAAATTAACTAAAAAAAAAGCTGGTTAACTTACAATTGGATAATAAACATTTGCTTAAAGAATTTGGTTTTATAAGTGCCTTTTCAAAAGAGGTCTTACTGTCCTGTACTGGACTGACAGACAGTGAGATAAGGTAATAACCCAATTGCGAAAGTCGAAAGTCGTCATGTTTGAGAGAGCTTAAGCAACCACGAATTAAGTACTTTTGCTTTAAGTAGTAAAATGCGTAAAAAGGGAAGTAACTATAAAATTTTGACTTTGTACAGAGATGCTCCGGCCGAAGTCTTAATCACCCTCTCCTTTTATCGTGTTTTGACATAGCCTGCGAAAACATCCGTTTCTCCTCGCTCTTCGCCGTTGCGGACGTTTCGCGAGGAGGAACGAAACGTCCCCAGTGGCCAAGAGCGAGGAGAAACGGATGTTTTCGCAGGCTAGTTTTGACATGCAGTTAAACGCAAACAAGACGTAAATTAGTACCCTTTTCCGTATACCTTGAAGTGACTATGGTAGGAAAAGGAGCTCCTTTTTTTCCTCGGCATCTCAATCTATACCTCACCTCACCTCACCCCTCGTCGATGTGGCGGAGCATATATCCCTTTGCTGGAAATACTCCTAGGGGGTCATTTATCGTAACTGTGGCGTGACAAACGGAGAAGCCGTTTCAATGGCCGGTCACGGAATGACAGCAAACACGAAATACGTCAACGTGGTCAAAAGGACAGTCATGTAAAACACTGCTTTTTTCAGTGTAAACATGAATGGCAAACCTGATTTGTCGGGTACATTTTTTTTATATTTCCCCTTTCAAAATTCCCCACTGTACTGCTAACCAGGCACCTACGGATATAGCAGATACACGAGCGGAGCAGCGGATTAGATGGGCTCGGTTTAAGATAGAGAGAACGTAACAAGCGTGACGATTAAAAGAAAAACATCAATAAATAAGATAATCCCGTCCTAATGTTAACAGACTTACCTTAATCTCCCTGGTATGTCTGATCCTCTTTGGTCATCTGAATAATGTTATTTCAAATAAATACCACGCTATTTAGTGGCATAAAGAAATTTTACTGATCCTGAAACAGTTCAGAAGAAAGATAAAACTAGAAAAACAACATCCACTGGGAAAATGAGAAGGGTGAATGTTTTTGCAATACTCGCTTTGAAATCCACGAAAAAATGCATTATTTTAAGGATATAGTTAGTGAGTTTTCTTGTTTCTTACCCTAGGGGCATTTCTCCTCCGTAAGAGTTATTTTTGTATGTGTGGGTGGATCAAATGCGTCAAAATTGTGGTTAGCTGCAAAAATGTGTCTGTGGTTCACATTTCAGTTGAAAGGCACGAACCGAAATGTCCTCACACTGGGAGGGATTATTGCAAGCAAATTTCCTTTACTGACTAGAGAGAATTAGTGGGTCGAATTAGAGGCTTTTGATTGAATAAAACTATAATTACATATCCCGTACTAAAATTTTGAATATAGAAGCAAAGTCAGATTCAGCCATTCAAGAAATGTGCTCGCATCTACTATGTCGAAGTCACCCCGCGTCACTTGGCCAAGATTCAGAAAACTTCCTTTCACTTTCAAGAGGTCTGAAAGCCCACAAAGTCCAAGGCTTCTCTTATATTTTTCCATGTGAGAACGCACTGCTGATTATAAGGGTTAATTTAAACGGCTACATCTCAGTAAAGGATTTTTTCGCCACACCCCATAAGCTAGAATTCACACTCCTCTGACAACTGAGCGTAGGTTTTGCCTTCGGCTGTCTTTCTGCGGTGTCTTAACTTCCTTGCGAACTTTTAACTCTTTTAACGTTAGTTAATTTCTTGGCATTACTTTTTAGATAAGAAATGGAAGGATTACAGGCGCTTCTGGTGCACAGACCCTGGGAGAGAGCTAATCACGCGAGGTACAACGGCGGAGGAATGTCGAAGTTTTTGTGGCGATGGATGTGAGGCAGTTGAGTGGTGGGAGAATGGAAAAAATGCGTGCTATATCTGCAAGGATTTAAAGCTTCTCGCCCAATTTCCTAAACGACTGAAGAATGACCAATCCTTTCCACCGCATGTGTTCGTCAAGAGAATACGTATGTTTGAATTTTTGCAGACAAGGTCACGACTAATAAATTATGCATCCCTGCTATATTTCCTCGCGTTATATTTTCAGCTTTTCTATATTCAGTGACTCGAAAGATCAAATTACCCAAAAGTGAAGTGTGATTCGCGAATGAAGCAAAAAGTTAAGAGTCCGATCCATACCCGATGTGGTTCGCACTTAGAGGCTACGGTACTAGAACGCTTTCAAAAGCCAAGGCACGTATCTACACCTTAAATTGAAAACTGTTGTTTGAGTCCCTGGCCTTTGAAGCCTTTCCTTTGCATTTGGAGGTTCTTTTTTGTACACGAATTTTAAAGGCAAATGCTGACATTTTTTATACTTACCATTTGACTAAACCACACCCTTGGTTGTCAGGGAACCGTGCCGCTTGTTTATCCAAACCTCGTGATCTCTAAGGCAGAAAAGATAATGTCAAACAAACTGAAATGTTGTGCTCTGTTGTGATTCTTTTTGTGCTTGATTTGTTTTTCAGCTGGTAAATTCCTACCGCGAAAGTCAGACCTTATGACCACAGCGAAACCTTTTACCACCACTACTCAGGAAACACCGACATCTTCTTCATACAATGAAGGAACAACCATCTCAATAAAACCAGAATTCGCATCTCCATCAAATAGTCAGCAAACAACAACATCAGTTATCCAGGATCAAACAACGTTGCCAACCAAGGAAGCAGGAACTACCAAGTCACCTGAAAAGGACGGAACAACCGCACAACCTGGCGAGGACAAAGGAGAAGAAGAAAGTACAATCACGTCACTTAAAGAGGACGGAACAACTGCCTCTTCTGAAAGAGCAGCCACAGCATCTAGAGATGAAGGAACAACCGCATCACCTGAAGAAGTCAGTGCAACCACGTCACCTGAAGAAGGGGTAACCACACCGCCTGAAGAAGTCAGTGCAATCACGTCACCTGAAGAAGGGGTAACCACACCGCCTGAAGAGGAAGGAATAACCACATCATCTGAAGAGGAAGGAACAACAACATCATCTAAAGAAGTCAGTGCGACCACATCATCTGAAGAGGAAGGAACAATCACATCACTTGAAGAAGAAGCAACCACATCACCTGAAGAGGAAGGAACAACAACATCATCTGAAGAATTCAATGCAACCACACCATCTGAAAAAGACAGTGCAACTACGTCATCTGAAGAAGTCAGTGCAACAACATCATCATCTGAAGAAGGAACAACCACATCATCTAAAGAAGTTAGCGCGACCACATCATCTGAAGAGGAAGGAACAATCACATCACCTGAAGAAGGAGCAACCACATCACCTGAAGAGGAAGGAACAACAACATCATCTGAAGAAGTCAATGCAACTACACCATCTGAAAAAGACAGTGCAACTACATCATCTGAAGAAGTCAGTGCAACAACATCATCATCTGAAGAAGGAACAACCACATCACCTCAAGAGGACGGAACAACCACATCATCATCTGATGAAGCAACCACATCACTTAGAGATGTCAGTGTAACAACATCATCATTTAAAGAAGGAACAACTTCATCAACTGAGGTGGAAGGAACAACCACATCACCTGAAGAAGTCAGTGAAACCACATCACCTAAAGAGGAAGGAACAACCCAGTCACCTGGAGAAGAACAATCAACCACACCATCTAAAAACGTCAGCGCAACTACATCGCCTGAAGAGGAAGGAACCACGTCACCTGGAGAAGAAGAAGCAACCACATCACCTAAAGAGGAAGGAACAACCCAATCACCTGGAGAAGAACAATCAACCACATCATCTGAAAACGTCAGCGCAACTACATCACCTGAAGAGGAAGGAACCACGTCACCTGGAGAAGAAGAAGCAACCACATCACCTAAAGGGGAACGAACAACCCAATCACCTGGAGAAGAACAATCAACCACATCACCTGAAGAGGTCAGCGCAACTAAATCGCCTGAGGAGGAAGGAACCACGTCACCTGGAGAAGAAGAAGCAACCACATCACCTGAACAGTTGGAAGGAACAACTCCATCACCTGGAGGAGAACGATCAACCACATCACCTGAACTGGAGGAACGAGCGACCACATCGCCGGAAGACGTCAGCACAACCACATCACCCGAAGAGGAAGGAACAACCCCATCACCTGGAGAAGAACAATCAACCACATCACCTGAAGAGGAAGGAACAGCCATCTCACCTAAAAAGGAAGGTACAACTACCTCAGCTGAAGAGGAAGGAAACACTTCATCAGCCCCAACATCTCCAGCTGTAGAGGTGAGTGTCTTAGATTCTGAAAAAAACCCTTGCTTTAAAGCTTTTAACCACTGTTACGAGTTTTGACTGTTGAATTTGTTAATTTACGCTAAAAGTAGTTGCAAAAGTACTTGAGACACTACCTTATTTTGGCTGAAATGGCCTGATCATGATCTTGTGCTTGTGATCCCCCTCCACCCCTTATCAAAGTTGCTAGCAAAACAAGATCATGCTCAAGACGTGGAGGAACAACTTTGAATGGGAGGGAGAAGGGAGGCCAGTATTATGTCTCATAGACCTGTGTCTAGCAGCGATTTAAAGTAAGAATGGTGGTTTTTTCGTCGGAGTGTCTCACCATTTTTGCAACTGGTTGTAGCGTCAGATAGTCAAGGAACGTTTGCGATTTAAATTAAAGGTTGTCGTGTATACAAATTCCATTATTTGAAACAGTGCTTGCTCAGATAATATAAAAAACCGTCTTGTGTTACTTTGTTGTTTTCGTTATGCAGGCAACCTTCCCGGATACGCCCCGGAATGTAAAGGCCAAGGCTCTCTCTGAAACAGAGATTGAGGTAACCTGGGATTCACCAATCAGAAAGGGTCATGGGTTGTATTACGAAGTCAGAGTTGCCGAAGTAACGGAAGGTATTTATTCATAAGAATGACTTTTCGTTTGTTCTTTTCCACCCTTCGTGCTCTTTGTGTCATATCTCTCAAAATTGCCATTTGCCTTACTATTTATGCGTTATCTATGATCAACAAAGGACTAGACTACGAGCAGTCTCTCTTTTTTCTTGGTCCGTCGAGCAAAACGCCCGAGACACGCAAATGACCACGCCGTGACCGACTCGTTTCTTGCGTCTCCCGGCTTCGCCGCTAAACGCTCTAACGCGCGTGCACTTCCCTTACTAAATCTGAAGAAAAAGAGAGACCGCTCCCAGTCTAACAAAGGACAAGCGGATGTAACTTCACATTTCAACGCACTGTTGAATATCTAACCTCTATACCAAATTTAAAATTCTTTATCATATAAATACTCTTCATATCTCTTCCCTTTAGACGTGGGAGTTACGACTGAACGGTTGATTCGAGTGATTCGAATGCCTGGAACCAATCCCAGCTTCGTCATTAGGTCTCTAAGCCCTGAGTCACAGTACATAATCAGTGTTTCTGCTGGAAATGATTATGGTCCCAGTGGCTGGTCAGACTTAATTTATAGCGAAACTCCAAAGGTTATCAAGGCTAGAACTGAAACAGCGGATTGCTCTGAAAAGAATGATACAACTAACGGAGGTAAATGCTTTGAAAGTAAACCAATGATTGAGTGTGAATAGGAGAATGAACAAAGAAATGAATGAACGAACGAATGAATGCATGAATGAATGAATGTTCTGAACGAATGGAGGCGTGAAGAAGATCTTCGAACGTTTAGGTCTCAATCTAAGGAAACGTGTGTGTGTGCCTTTAGATTAGCTTAAAACCAGAATGTATCCAAAATTTCTTAATTAAAATAAAATATGGACTGATGGACGGATGGACTGATGGACGGATGAATGTGGACTGGACTGTTGTGTAGACCGGGATAAATTGAAAAATAGAGGAGCTAATTAAATGCAGCTACTTTTTCGATCAACCGGGTAAGTTTATACGGTCTCTTAAAGTGTGTAAATTGTCTATACTTTTAAACAGGGGAAATGCCATCTTGTGTGAACGTTGAGAACGATGACCAAATCTACACGGTAAACGCGAGTTATGGCCGCTGGCCTGACGACGGGTTTTGCCGCACCCTGTTGGATTCTGCGGACGTATCAGCGCATGACCAAATTGACGCTTACAAGATCTCCGCTGACCTATACGTGCCTGAAGTTAAAGGTTTCTCTGATGATGTTTATCTTGGTGTTTTCTTCAACGCTAAGGATGAGAACAATTTCGATTTTGTCTCATTCAGGTAAAAGACTTATGATAGAATGATGTTGATGTTGAGGTCCTTTTTCTTCATTTGTTTTGTGTCCCGTTCAGTTGTCTCCCTCGCAGCCGTTTTTGTCTCGTCACGCAACGCTCCTTCCCAACAAATTAACGGAGGAGCGTTACGTGACGAAACAAAAACGGCTGCGAGACTAGGGAGACTAGCAGTTCAGCAGCTACCGATTTGTTATTTTTGTTATTCGAAGCTCTTTCATTGGCCGAATAATCTTGCGCCTTTTTTTAGCCAATCAGAAGAGACTCCACCTCTAAGCATGAAATTGCAGGAGCTGGATAAAACGCTCTTAGTTAAACGAAATGTGAGTGGCTCCTTTGAGCCTCTGCGCATTTTGATTGGGCAGATTAGAGCTTTTTCACATGATGTTACGGCGGCCATTTTGGTGTCCCAAAACGATAAAACGGTGGCCACGTGTATGAAAACGCTCTATAGTTAACTCTATTTTAGTGTTACAAAACTCGTTTGAAAACTCCTCCAATGGCTCATAGATTAAAACATGTTTAACATGGAAAAGATCACAAAGGTACCTCCTTAGGAAACTTCGAAATAAACAGGCTGCCCAGATGATTTCAATAGCGCGTAGCAGATGGTGGAGGAGTAGAGCAATAAAAGATATGCCCAGAGAAGATTATGGAAAGGCATGGAAAAGCTTTCATTAATTTGAGTATAGGCTTTCTTGTACGCAAGTAATAAGTTAGATATTTTAGTGTTCTTCAAGCAAGTAAAGAAGTGAAAAGAAGTAGAAATATCAATTCGTTCATTGAAGGTGAAATAAATTTACTGGCGCTAACTGTTCTGCGTCATTAGTCTATACTCGCCACTTGAACATCTCCCATAATGCACCTTATTTGCCCCCCAAATTTTTGCATAACCTTTGTTCTTCATTTCTCTTGGGCATTACAGCCTTCCCAACAGAACTTGAAAACAATGCTTATCCAAAATTTTGAGGGGCAAATAAGGTGCATTATGGGAGATGTTCAAGTGGCGAATATAGACTAATGACACAGGACAGTTAGCGTCAGTAAATTATTTCACCTTCAATGAACTGGTGCATAATTTTCAAATTAACGTATACGATCGCTTGTTCCCTTTGCTTATGAAATGACTGATTTATATCATTGTTTTTAATATCTACTTAGGTTTGGTTCAAGGGACAACTCGTGCTTTCAAACCGGCACAGCACGAAATGGTCAGGTAAACTGGTTTGGATCCCAGTCAGGTTCATGTCCTTTTGGTCCTCCCGCCAAAGAACGATGGACGCGTACCGCTCTTGAAATACGAGACTCCGAAGTTACTGTCTTCCTTGACGATACGTATATAACTTCTTTTAAAGCTCATCTTCCTCTAAAGGCTGCTGGTGGTGTGGCAGTAGCCAATAACCATGGCAACGTGATACGATTCAAGGACTTCAGCATCACTGATTTGCCACTACTGCCATTTACTGACAAGAGTTGCGCTTCGTTGCAAGATCATAAGGAGTATTACTCAGTTATTAGTCAGAGTGATCATTGGTTCCAAGGTTTTTGCCGCGTTCGAGCTAAAGACGCTATTGGTCAAGACAGTCTTAAGGAGAATGAGACTAGTTACCAGATTTCGGTGGATTTATTCAGCGAGGTGGACTGGAGTGGGGATAGACTTGCTTACGTGGGAATTATATTCAACGCACGTGACATTAATAACGCAGACTTCATTTACTTCAGGTAATAAATGTTATACCAAACCACTTAAGCTCCAGAGAGCCATCGTCACAAACGTTTGACTCCTCAAACCTCACTTAGGACGTGCCACCCATGTTGAACTCATTTTCATGCCTTGGCTCGCTTCATGCTTCCTCAGTTATAACACCTACACGTTAGGATCAAAAGAACCACCTTGTACAGCATAATAAACAGTACCACAGGAAAGTACTGCTCAGTAGCTTTCATTTGAATGGTCACACTATAGGATTTGTTTCACAGACTCAAAATTTAGAGTCACACTTTAGGATTTCATCCACTGACTTAAAAGTTAACATCACTTTGTACAGCATAATAAACAGTACCACAGGAAAGTACTGCTCAATATCTTTCATTTGAAAGGACCTAATAAAGGATTTCATCCTGAGACTCGAAAGTTTGAGCCACCATGTATAACTTAATAAACAGTACCACAGGAAAGTACTGCTCAGTAGCTTTCATTTGAATGGTCACACTTTAGAATTTCATCCATGGACTCAAAAGTTTGAACCACCTTCTACAGCATAATAAACAGCACCACGGGAAAGTACTGCTCAGTAGCTTTCATTTGAATGGTCACACTTTAGGATTTCATCCATGGACTCAAAAGTTTGAACCACCTTGTACAGCATAATAAACAGTACCACGAGAAAGGGGAAAGTATTGCCCAGAAACTTTAATTGTTTACACTTAGGGGGTTTCGTCCACCGCTGCCATATCGCCCACATTACAAAGCTGTTTGATAAGTTAATGACGCATAATACGCTTAGTTAAAAAAAAAAACAGCGATTTTATTTTATTATACTTCTATTTTTTCACACTAATGAGAGATTTTACTTTTTAGGCCTTTCTGGAAAGACCACTGTTATCAGACAGGATACCTCTTAGCGGGGTATCAGATGCGAGAGGGTTCTAAAACAGGACCCTGCTCATGCGCTGTAAAAGGAGGAAAATGGTTCAACGTTCGTTTGGAGATTCGCGGCAACATGGTCACTGTCATCATGAATGACATACCCACAACGACATTTAAGTCGCATTACTCTGCGATCAATAAGGGCAGCGGTGTTCTTGTTACTGGCGGCCGTCGGATGGCCATCCGTTTCAAGAATTTGTTTACCTGGAGACTTCCACAACTTCCGTTCGTCTCTAAGCATTGTCAAAGCACGAGAGTTTCTGAGGTGCTTGGTGGAGATGTTTTCACATTGACGGCGTACAGTGGGGTGGAAGACCCTGAACACTCGGTTATTTGTCGTGCCCTGTTTCCTAAGGTTATTGTTGCAGACAGCTACGTCGTAAGTGTTAAAATCCAAGCCAAAGGAAGTCTGATGGGAGGAAAGTATGGAATCATATTCAATGTTAAAAACGCTGACAACTTCGATTTCGTGTCTTTCAGGTAGGTCAGCTGGAATCAAACAAGTGCAAAAAGGGGGCCGAAAGCTGGTTGAAATATTCCAGCCTTAATTCACTGATTTTGTTCCTTAAGCTGTGCTAATGGAGCTGATGAGGCTTTTTTTACCGGCTCAATCGATATCCAGTGGATAGCACAATTGGTTTCCTTCATACCTGTCCACTAGATAGTGATTTTTCTAGTGGATTGTTGTATTATATACTGTCATCATTAACTGTATCATTCACCTATCAGTAACCTCTACGCAGACGCTGGGGAGGGGATAACTAAAGGTGGAGTTAAACCTGCTGCTACGGACATTGAAGCTTTTTCTTGGTGTTGAAAAGAGAGTTGAATTTGAAATCCTTCCGAAGAGGAGGTGCCCTGGACTTTTCCTCTCCAACAATATAAAAAGTAACAAACGGTTATTGGCCTTTATTTTTCATCTAAATAACCCCACAACGTTTTGTACTAAAACGATGCTCCCATTTTCTCAGTAGTGGCCAATTACAACTTTTGTTTCTTTTCCAGGCCTTACTATCGAAGCAGTTGCGTGGAAGCTGGACACGTTAAAGTCAACAACGTAAAAGAATTATATACGATTAAATCCTTATCATGCTCATATGGAATTCTTAAGAGCGGAAGATGGTACGATGTCCGCGTGAAAGTCAGTGGAAGTGATGTCAAAGTTCTTGTCAATGACGTGGACGTTGCTGGCTTCACGAGTCATTCTGGAGTCAATGGGGGCGGAGGAGTCATGGTGGCCAGCGGTTTTAAGAGGAAAATAAGCTTTAAAAATTATCGTGTTTTTAATTAGATAGCTACTCATACAGCAATGAAAAATGCAAGAATAGAATAAGCCTGGCCTATTTCTGAGAAAAAAATTAAATTTTCTTATCGGTTCAGTACGCATCCTATGGACCAATAATGCCTTATACATTTCTGAAGCTTGATTTTAGGTTATGTTTTTAAAGTTATCCAATTATATATTCTCAGCTTTCTCTTTGTTCATGCCAGCGTTGTTATTTATATAGGGTGCCTTGCTTAAAATATCGCACAACCAAGTTATGAAATAAAATTTGCATCCAGCAAATCAGTGACAACCTAACAGTGTTTTTTTTTAATAACTTGGCTTAATTACTAAGACTTAACATGCGATAATAGACCATTTTACAGTTACAGGTGGAAACGAGGCTGGAGTTGTCTTTGTTTTCGTTCAACCCTTTCTGCTTTATTATGTAAATCATATCGTTCTTATGCTGACTGGTTTTTGTTAAGCATAATTATATTTCCATATGAAAACGAAAGAGATTTGTAGCCGGCAAAACAAGGTCAACCTCAGCCTCACGTTCACTCAAAAGCTGGGATACTAAACTCACCAGGCCACAACAGTTGTAAAATGGTCTATTATAAAATCGTTTCATTTTCATCTTGTTACCCCTCAGAGCTGGGTTGTTCAAAGCGGGGTTAAGATAACCCAGGGTTAGTGCGAAATTTTAATTCAGATATAAAAGCTTGAAAGCAAATTCAGTTTAATTCCTTTTGTCTGTATTTTGGTGATTGGATGATCTAAAAAGAATAGGGAAAATTATCCTTGAATGCTATAAAATTTAGCCCCGTGTTAGCGCTAATCGGTCTTCAAACGAATGGGCCCTGGGGCCCGTTTCTCGAAAGTCCCGATAGTTAACGGGCCCGTAAAGCTGTTGTTGTTTGCATGCAAGATAGAAGTTTCAATAGTCTTGAATCTAACATGATAAAACTATCAGTCAGTGAAACAAAATGGAGTATTTTGCTACTCAGGCCCCACGCTCGGCTCTTATTCTTTTTATTTCGATTTCAATATTTGATGTCGGGCCCGAAAAGTTATCGGGACTTTGGAGAAACGGGCCCCTGGTCACTTTCTTGTTAGCCGAGAAAGTCGGGTCCGCTGTGATTGAGAAATCGTGAACACAAGTACCTTTCACTTTTGCGTCTTCCCCACTATCTGAGAGCCTGGAACAGGCTTCTTTCTTATGCAAATAGAAAGCAAGGCGCTTGACTGCGGTTGTATTTTTGTTTGCTTTTAATATATTAAGTAACAATGTAAATTCTAACTTTCTTATCGGCGGCCTGGTCCCGTTCATTTGTATTAAATAACTGCCTTGAAAATTAAAATCCTCGAAAGAAGTTAAGGAAAAATTCTGGTTGCACTCCTGTTTATTACGTTAATTATATTGTCGTCATGGTGACAAAATTTCTTAGCTAACAATGCTGCCAAAGACATCAAAGAAAACGAAAACCAAAGACTAATAATATAATAAAGATCTACCTTAAAACGAGATCGGTAAAAATTAACTGCATCATGAATGTTTTTCATTCAATGGTTTTGCTTTTTTTCATTTTGATCGGTGTGAGTATGTATTTTCTCCAAAGCTACAAAAGAGGTAAGCAAGCTAATTTTTTGTGTTGTCAGAATCTTTGCGGACTAAGAGCGAGGCGCGAGTTTATGATCACATTCGCAACTTCTGACCGATTTTCAACGCTTTGTCGGTAGAACAAACCAAAACAATAAGTTGCTGTTGTTTTTTATTTCAACTGAGGCAAAAACTGACCTTTAAGAGCTATCTCTTCATCAGAGCGATTCCCTCATCATGAAGAATCAGCAGGCGCTAAAAACTTTAATTCTCGAATTACTTCAAGGTAGCAAACGTACTGCGCACTTTATGAAAGCACATTTTGTGCCTTTTGGAGTTTAAAGGTCCCATGGGAGAACTGTGTTCGACTGCATACTTACGCCTGATCCGGTTTCTTCAGAAACCGCTGTTCAGAAAACTTTCTCATTGGTCTGACTTGCATGACTTAGAACATGTAAAAAGTCCTTGAACGAATCAGACTGAACTGTTTTTCAGACGTTTTTTATAGCTGCATAGTTATGTTTTTAGAAACTGGGTACTGTATTCATCGTACGCATTTGCCCCAAAAGTTACTATCCGTCAGACGCAAAAGATAGCCACAATGCCTCGGAACCTACAGGAAACGCGTGCACATGCGCACTAGGCTCTTTAATCTCGTCTTCCCTATAAAATCCCGCTCATGATTACTTCACAAATCAGCTGCCTTTATTCCTCTAAGATCGCCAATTTCGGCCTTTCATTTTATTAGGCCAAATCGCGGGTCTTGAAGAAAGTATTGGGGACCTTACTTAAGTGAAAACGTCCAGTTCTAACCGTGTTGTACCGGGTCCGAATTTCGACGCTGAGTACTTAAAAAGAGGGTGTGTTCGCATTGGTTCGTTCTCAGCTGCTAAGCGTAGACATAAATCAATATAGCCTTTGTCGCCCCGTTCTAAGATTGCGCCGGTCTATCGTGTAAAGAGCGATAGTTTCAAACTATCAGTAACTGCTCTTTCCAGGAGTCTAACTGTGCTTTAGAGTGATTTCTAAGCGATTTTTTACATATTTGACGTTCACGTTTTTCCTTCAGAACTGCCTGAAAAATTGAAGCCCGGTTGGAGGAAAGATATATCGTCCATGAGCGACACAATGGAAATGCGACTGCAAACGAGAAAAGAACTGGTTAAAGATTACTGTAAAAGACATAAGAGAAGTGACTCCTTATATGGACAAGATCTCCGCTATCACCTTGTATTTCATAAATCAAGAACCATTTATTGCTTTGCTCCAAAAGTTGCAAGCACCCAATGGAAAACAGTCTTGTCTGCTTTGAATGAGGGAAACAGGACTTTTCACCATGCTAGTGAGATCAAATTTGATCGCCTCAACGCATATCCTCTTGAAGAAGTAGAACAGATGCTTAAAACATATTTCACATTTCTCTTCGTCCGCGAGCCGCTTGAAAGGTTTCTGTCAGCTTACAAAGACAAATTTTTGCGAGAAAACGTGGTTTTTCACCAGGCGATCGGTAGGCAGATTATCAAAAAATTTCGACCTAACGCGACAGAGGAGGCGCTTGCAACTGGAAGAGGCGTGACATTCTCGGAATTCACGAATTACGTCGTGAAAACACGGCACCTAGATGAACATTGGAGACCATTTGATAAGCTGTGTCATCCATGTGCTATTCAATACGACTTCATTGGCCATTACGAAGACCTGGCAGAAGACGCTCCATATCTATTAAAAACGGCGGGAATTGACGACCGCGTTTCTTTCCCGCCATTTCGCCCGTCGCGAACCTCAACAGAGCTGTTGGTTTACTTTTCGCAGATTCCCAAGCTCATAATTTTGGAATTAGCAAAGATTTATGAAAGTGACTATGAAATGTTTGGGTATCGTTTCCCTGGGCAACTGAATAAGCTTCCCAGCTTTACAGCTCACATATAGATCAACTCCAATTTGATCCTCTCGTCACGTGCCCGACACATTCAAATCAGACACCAACCACAAATTTCTGTAGCCTTGTAAAGGGGTCAACATAAGCAAAGCGCGTCCAAGTAAACTGATATATGGTTTTCGATTACTCTAATACTCGCAGAGATTTGTCAGCCAGTAGTAGCCTGCGCCCGGTGGGGGTACAAAAAGGGGAGCCTCGTCTTGCCGTTAATTTCCATATAATCCGTAAAGAAAATTCTTTTTGATTGGGTTTGCTCACAGAATGTGCTACAATAGTCTTAGCTTCTTAACATTAGACCTGACATGACTAACATGCTTTGATACTAAAAATTTTGATTAGAGGCGGGAGAGTGGTAGCGCTTGACAATACTTTTAAAAAGGGATAAATTCAACACACACCTTTAAAGTGGTTTATTTTTCGTTTCTTTTTTGTGGAAGGATAAGAATATACTCTCAGGACAATTGTTCATTTGTCGCATAGCTCAAAATCATCATGATTTTAATGCGTCTATATTTTCTTGTGTTACTGAAAATCAAAGTGAGTGTTTTGCAAAGTAGTTGAATGAAGTATTCTAAAGAAATATAAACATGACAAACAATAGAGTAAAGATGTGATTTTTATAATACCATGTACACAGACACTTTTTTCGCTATTGTTTTTTTAAAATTTTTTTTCCTTATGTATGTCTTGCTGCAACATCAGGAGAGGTCATTTCAAAAAGCGGTGAATTCAAGGTCCTCATCTGGTCACCTGCGAATAATAAGTTAGATAAGTATAGATAATCATTTTCATTACATTTTAAAACTAAAGCACAAGATTTTCTGAAAGTTGTTTGTGCTAGAAATGAATTAAAATCCGGAATTCCACTAACGATTGGAATCCAGAATCCAGGTTCCACTTACGTGGACGTTCGTGTTAAGCTCTCTAATTTATCCCCGCTGATTTTTAGTACTCTTGGTACACTGAATGTGATATTTTGTCAGCCTCACCTTGACGTCAACGAATGTATACTATCAAGACGTCTGCACAGCCGACATTTTCTATGGCGACAAAAAGGAGAGGTTGTAATCAACGTTACAAATTATAAAAGGTGGGTAAACTGATAGATTTGATACTCGCGTAAAACATAGGAACCCTAGAAAGACATGAAACATTGAATCTCGAGGATATTTTGCTTAATTATATGTTTTACTTTTACTAGGCCGAAGAATGTGTTTCGTTACACCGAGGACTTCTTATACAGTCGACTCCCGATAATTCCAACCTTTAAGGGAAATAGAAAAAAGTTCGAGTTATCGAGGGTTCTAGTTACCGGGATTCGAGTGTATTAGTGTTAAAATTGCTCGACATTTAAGCTTACCGGGAACATTCCAGTTTGTGGACGTTTTGAGTTTGCTGTACAAAATGCTCGGTGCAGGAAATCGTTTTTCCCAGTCGCATGGTCCACTGCTTACAACCAGCCACCCTCCATCATTTTCACACGTGATTAAAGTTGTAGCAATGTAAAAAGACCGGTCTGAAGGAACGTTGAGGCTGAAAAGAGCGGGTGGATTGGTAACGAAGTCTGTCCAAGGGGAAGAAATCACTCGACTGGCGGAAAACCAGTTTGTACTGTCGCTGTTTGTGGCATTGAAAACGATGGAGAGGACTTCGTTCTGACTTTCAAATATGGACACACGCACCTGAAAGAGAACGCATAACATCACCTGCCTCAGTACAGCGTCAATCAACAAGAAGTGCGAATAAACATCAACGACAAGAAAAGCTGACCAAAAGAAACGCAGCCACGAATTCCCATACTGAAACTGATAACACGACGTACGTTAAAGAACAGACTTAAAACGCGTCGCGAACTATGGTTAGAAGTGACTAGTGAACGCTATTAAAACACCATAAGCGTACAAAAAATATATAAGGCCATCCCCTATTTTTCGTTAAGCGTCGAATGCGTTAGTCTTCTCTCTTGTCACCGACATATTAGAAAACGAGGAGACCCTAGGGACGAGGTTGGGTTCGGAAACAACGAGTCATGGACACAAAATCAATATGTCTAAAGATTTGATGGTCAATATCATCAGTGGCGGATCCAGGGGAGGGGCCCAGGGAGCCCGCCCCCTCCCCCCCAGGAGCCAATCAAACCCCCCTTATGTTTAACCAAACTGAGACTCGAAGGGCCGTAAAAAAACTTTTTAGACCGGCCCCCCTCTTATCTCAGGGTCTGTATGAGAGGCCCCCTCCCTTATCTGATGGTCTGGATCTGCGACAGATCATAGTAAATTAAAGTAAACGATACAGTGTTGAAGGGAAACGCCACAAATTTGTGTCGGTCGCATGACGCTAAACGGAAAAAATGGGGGAAATGTTCTGACACTGTAAATGCGTGTAACACACCCACCTCCTTTGGGTCAGCTGTTTGCCAATTTTGTATGAAGCGATTCTTGTAATGTTCTCTGGGAAAGGAACTAGGGCTCAAAACTTCTGTATTGTCTTCATTTAAAGTATCCGCTGATGTCCACAGTGGCTGGAGAATAGCCGACGACACATTACTGGTAGCCTTAAACACCATGGTCCACCCTGATGGAAAAGGAAAAACCCTGTAAACTTTAATTCAGATAAAGTCAACATGCTTTTCCCCTTCACATTCAAACCGTTCATCTAATTAGTCACTCCCTGTTAATATCTTATGCATTTTGCCAAAGTTAGTGTGTTTTTCCCTTCTCTCAGCAATGCTGTAACACTCGGCATAGGATAAGTCTTCATTTTTTCTGCCTTTCCACGCTCAAGCATTCATTATGAATCTTTGCATCAAGCTTGTGTTACAAATGTGATGTTCAAATTCATGGTATGGTGAAGGCTTAACCGAGATTAGAAGGACTAGGGATAATTTGCTAAACGAGTGAAAAACTGGGTACAATATGCGACCACATGAATCTTGGGATCGTTCGGAAGGGCGGAATGAAGGTCAACAAACATGGCACATTCCAAGTGCTCCAAGCTCCAAACTCCAATAACAATTTTAGAAATGCAACTAATTTTTACTTTTACAGAATCCCTTAAGACCCTCATGCATCCTCTCCTTGAGTTAGAATAACCCTGAGTGCTCGGTCTTTAATAGGTGGTTCGCTGCTGTCCGCCATGTTTTTACTGTCCTTCCAAACAAACCCTAAAGCTTTTGCGGACATTATTCGTAACAGTTCTCGGCTGGTTTGGAACGTGACGAATGATGCGAGACTACACGGTAAACAGAGTAGATTTGACGGTCAAACGATTCAATACATTCGCCATGATACCTCC
This sequence comes from Porites rus, assembly GCA_964035705.1. Lineage (NCBI taxonomy): Eukaryota > Metazoa > Cnidaria > Anthozoa > Scleractinia > Poritidae > Porites > Porites rus. The sequence continues at coordinate 28,027,100 of OZ038000.1, forward strand.
TCCCTTGCTGGTCTGGTCGCATGATACATTAAACATGTCTGTCTGGAAGGGCTTAATTAGGTGAATCCCCGACTTTTTGAATCCCGCGTTCAGCAACTCAGCACAGCTTTCATATGCTGGTGAGAAAAAATGGTATTAGTATAGTGAAAGCGATAAAGAGATAAACGGTTAAAAAATACTCCGTAAATGTTACTTAGACGAAAGTATAAAGAAAAAAAACGGAGATATGGCGCCATTAAGGGGTTAAAAGCATTGGCCGATCCAGACCTTCAGATAAGGGGCGGAGGGGGTCATCTAGACCCTGATATAAGGTGGGGGCCCGGTCTTAAAAAAAAACTTTTTCGGCCCTTCGGACCTTAGTTTGGTCCACAAATAAGAGGGGCGGGCCTCCCAATTCCCTCCCCTTGGTCCGCCACTGAAAAGTGATTGGAGTTCCAAGGGATTTCCACTTACTACGAGCATAATGTTCAACTATTTGCCGAAAAAAGGTCTGCTAGCGTAATTTGCACTTTTTGCGGGCTATTTTGCTGGACAAAAATTTTCATTTTGTTATCAGAACCAGAAAGTGTGTCTGGCTTGATATCAGTGCTGCAGGCAAATTTTAGCAACAAAATCAAGTTTTTGTCTCAGCTTACTATCATATTCATGGGACCTGGGTCCCACAGTAAGTGTCCTCTTTCTACATGACTAAGCGACATGCTGGAATTGGTCGGGATCAGTTGAAACATTTAACTGATCGGCCTTATCCACGTCCATTGATAAAACAGTTAACAATGCTGATTACTTACACACATTGCAAAGCTTTCCATAATAGCCTGATGGACATGCGCATTTGAAGTCGTACTGGTTTTTGATTGGCTGGCAGGTAGCTCCATTCATGCAAGGGTTAAGCTCACAGGGGACCTGAGGAGAGAAAATGTCGTCAAGATTGTACTCACACACTCTTCGTAAAGAGTAGGGCACGTAGTGCGTGGTGAAGTGGTCTATCTCACTTTCACACTCATGTATGGGGGCATCATTACTCATTCCTTCATTACTTGGAAACTGCACCTTAAGCAGTCTGGCAAAGTCCCTCAGCCAATGTTGTAAATTATCCCTGAAAAGCCCTGAGGGGAGTGGATAATATGATATTTACATTTACATTTTACATTTACATTCTTCGGATCAAATCCACATCCAGATTTTTGAGATTCACAATCTGAGCGTTTTTTTGGAAAAGGATTTGAAAATAGTATTTTTGACAAGCGGTTTTTCGAGAAAAAAATGGTACGCAACCTATGTTGGTGGCGCCTTATTAATTTTGAGCCATTAGTGACATATCATTCCATAATAATCATCTTTATTGAGGAAACTTTTTCATAAAAGATATGGTTTTCAAAAAGGACCTCAAAACTAGATATATATTATAAAAACAAACAAACAAAAAAAAAACAAAAAAGAAAAAGAAAAAAAATTCCATGTTTGTCATGTTTGTCATCTATTCAAATTAGACTGTTTTTAAACCCTTACTTGTCATGTTTTTTGTAGGTATGTAGTGTCTGCTTACGCCGGTGTATTTTCCAAGTGATTTTAAAAACAACAATTCATCGGCTTCAGTTTTAAGTTCTTATAATTTTAAGGAAGTGTATCCCATTCGAGAAACATTTATGTTTCAAACCGAAATATATACATTTCGTATATTCATTCGTAGCTTATGTTGCTTTTTCTTCTTGTCCACGAGGAGCACGAGGACATACCGTTGTCATGGTAAATAATCCTTTTTCGGATCTTCCGTTTTTTAGTAGTGAAGAATCCGTATGATCAGAGATCACAAATCCATTTTTGGATTCTCCCCAAAAAACGCACCCTTAGAATACTCATAAATGAAAAATATACTTAACAAATCATCTTACTTACCGAAAAACTGTGGTGACGATAATCCATGCTTCCACTTATTAACTCTGGAGACAAAAATTTATTGGTATCCAAAATCTGACAGATAAATTTACCACTTGATACGGCAACTGTTTGGAAATTTGTTGACCGGCATTGAGAATCTTTGGCGCATTCTAACAAGCACTCCCTCTCATCTATGACTTCCTTTGAAACGAGCGGAGCAGAGCTAAGCATTTGGCCAAGAAAAGTTATTGGATTAGCGAACAACGCTTCCCCGCCATCAACGTCGAAGGATCCTTTAAGATTTGAGGACTTGACAATAATTATGATACCGCAAAGAAGCAACAGCAACAAAGAGTTGCTAGATTGAAAGACAGCAAAAACCATACTATTCAGTTGGCTTTTCAATTCCTCGTCCTAAAAACCTCTAACTCGAGAGGACATCATATCATGTCTAAGTCCAGCAAGCTGTTACATTTGAAGGTTGCAAAACTCAGCACCAAAAATCCCTGAAATTGTGCCCGAAAACTATTAATCTCATTTGAGAAAGTAGCTCTGGGGGTTTATATAAATAACGAATTGTTTAAGCGTGAGGAAGAGAGTTTAAGGGGTACGTAGGTTAATTGCATTAGTTCCTGACAGCAGGAGAATTTTCATGTAGACTAAAAAAGCATAAAGACGTAGATATATCAATAATTTTCTCCATCGAATTTTCAAAATCACAATAAGACATCAGTACTTAAATGACGCGGCCGGGAAACAACCTGTTTGAAATAAGTCTTCTGCTTAACTCACCCTTCCTTGTACATAACTTACTTGTCTTAAGGCGCCGTTAGGCTGGCTCGCTTCGACTAAAATCGCAGTTCGTTAACTCTTGACGTAGTGGAGAGTTTTTGAATTATCCACTCGTTATATCTTGTGTGATCAAGACTGTAATTCTTGTCACCACTCTGTTCGATAAAGGACCCGGGTAAGGGACTATTATTACAAGGAGAATCTTGATGCTGATCACTCTTAGAGCTCAAAGGGTTAAGCCCGGGGGGGGGGGGGAACGCCCATATTAAACGGACGGGGGTTCTCGTCAGAAAATTAAAATTACACCCCTAAAGGAGACCAACGTGTGTGTGGCTCAAGCTTAAACTGACTCCTAAGAGATATTTCTGGTTGGTCTGTGTGGGGGTATTTTTTGTAACTTTCTTTATGCACAGTACCAAGGGATACCTGAATGGGCAAATATATTGACTTTCTATACCAAACACCCTAAGTAAGACCAAAATCTGCATTTTACACCCCAAAGCGAGACGACTAGCATCCCCATCACAGTTTATACAAATCCCCAACTGAGGTATAATTAAATTGATTATCTCCCGCTGGGAAATTATTGGCAATTTTTGATGGTATCTTTAAATATAATGCTGCGTGCACACTATATTACCGGAAATGAAGAACGGTGATTTCGGCGCGATTTCTCAAACCGGAAGCGAAGCTGTGCCGCTCCGATCTTGGAAGTGGATTATCACGTATCGGATAAGTTTCTGTAGCCTGCGTGACAGGCGTTCGAAAGGGAAGGGGAAAGGAATTAGGGCGCGAGACCGTGCGCGAGGGAGGAGGGTTCCTTTCCTTTCTCCCTCGCGCGCCCAAATTCCCCCTTACCGTTCCCCTTCCCCTTTTAACGCCTGCCACGCAGGCTAAAGTATCTGCCACTCTTAATCGCAATGTGAACAGGTATTCGGACAGTAGCGGAAGTGAGGAAGAAAGAGTGAGGACTGGAGCCCACTGAGTTGGAAGTAACAAGAAACACTTGTATCGCAGAACCAGGCGAAACTTGGGGAAGGGTGGCCCATATAATGTTTAGGATGGGGTGGGGGGTCAAAAATTAAGTGTATTGTGTAACTGGGATGGCGGGCCAGGCGTTGAACGCTGGCAGAATACAGACTACAACTAAGGGTGAACTAAATAGTTCTCAGATAATGGCTACTGCTGAGCCTTTGTTAACAGGATTTTTATTTTCTCTAAATTGATCTGGCAAAATCTTAAGGCAGTTTTTTTTAAAACAAATGTTTACAACCGCGTGTCTTATACTCTTTCCAACTTCTCGTGACGATTAAGTTATTTTTATCATTTATAATAAGTACGATAAGCATGATCGTCGGGGTCAACGTGTTGTGGAATAGCTAGTCATCTTCAGAGTCAAAGTCAAAGTGGCTCTGAAGATGACTACCGCTGTCGAAACGTCAGTCACTGTCAACAACAGTTCTGTTCAGGACTACGTTCACCCTGACGATCATGCTCAACCTAATTATGAAATTAATGACTCCTGGGTTCAAATTTTTTACAATTATTTATAATATATGTGAAGATGAACGCCGCGCGGCGGGCTTAACCTGTTCTGGGAGTTTAGACAGTGGTAGCGGGGAGTACTTCTCCTCACTCTCCATATCCGAATATCCGGAACAGGTCACGACAGGTGCGACTCGGCGGCTACGAAGCGACGAGCTTTCAAGTAGAGCTACAGATTCGAGGCAAAATTTCCCATGACAGAATAAGCCGAGACATTGATTGATCGATAATTAACAGTTATTGGACGAGGTTGAGCAAAATATCGTGATTTGTCTGTGGCGAGCAGATCAATTATTTGCCGAATCCGAAGGTTGAGGCAAATAATTGATCTGCGAGACACTGACAAATCACGATATTTTGCGATAACCGAGTTCAATAATTGTTTTATCATTCGATTAAAGAGTTTGTTTTTTTAATGAATATCCTTGGGAAGCGAAGCGATCTGCCATTTTCACAGAGCGATCGCAGGAAGGAGAAAAGCACGGTTTCCTTTACGCATAAGCAGAATATTATTTGCAGCAAAACACTGTTGGACGGCATTGCACATGAGCAGACCATTATTTGTAGGCAGTTATTTGCAGGTCACGTGGCGGGGTCTCGGCAAGTGAAAAGAGAGAAAAATTGCTTCGAATGATAGTAGACGTGATACGTAAAGAATTTGCTGTTTATAGCCGTGGGAATGTTTCCCTACTACCTTTGGTAAAGAAATTCTTGTGAAGCTAAAGACCCTAACCTATTAAAGTATCATGTTGCAAATAAATCATTTGTTGCTGCTCCAAACTACAATGTAAGAGACATCCCGCTGCTTGGCACCTGTGAATAAACAAGACAGTACCACTTATTTCTCCATCATTTCCACAAGCTTTCAAATATTTAACAGCTAGTTAGGCCCCATAGAAAATTTACTTTGAGTCGTTGCAAATAAGCCTTACTCTTAAAGGGGGCGTTGTGTGTTCTTTAGAAGTTTCGCTACGTCCTCGATTTGTCTGGTAGGTCAGTTCCCAGAGCGCTTGAAGATCGAAGCCATCTCATAGGACAAGAGTTCAACCATCTCTGGAGTCGAAAACATCTCATATCTTTTATTGCTTCCCACTGTATTTCTTTTCCCACACTAAGTGTTGCAACTCCGCAGGAAAAATTGCAAAGTTTACACGAACGGCTTTCGCACAGAAAAGCCTTCGATTCATGGAAAATATGCTTTGGTGCAGAAAACTGTCGACGACTTTTTTCGGAAAACTCTCCACTCCAGGACTTATATTAGTCTGGACCGCGTCACTCGGTCAATACTGAGCGGCTTGTCCCAAGCTAAGTATTTAAAAGGGGTTTCCAAACGAAAACGCGTAAGAAAGAGGAAAATATTCTAGTAGAATTATCTTCGTTTGAGTATCAAAATATTTTCCAAACCCAAAATATTCTGCGGACTATAGATATTTGAATAACATGTGGTCCTCTTACCTTGTAATTAACGAATGTACACGATCAAGACATCTGCGACACCCGCGTTTGCTGCGTTAAGAATAAGCATGATTAAAACCATCAGGTTTTTAACTGGCTCATTCAATAGAGCTAGTACCGGTATTTGAATCAGTACCCAAGCATGGTGTTTCAAGGAGTACTGCCCTGACTAAGGTGGTTTCAATGTGCTGCTGCCCATTTATTTCGTCACAGAGGGTGGTTCTAACTTCCGTCACCGAGCTTTAAACTGGTGAGTTTTATCCCATTTTTTTTTCAAAATCAAAATCGGGCAAATTTTGCCTTCAAATCTGCATCAAAGTGACACATTAAGTAATGATTCGGGTAAGGTGGATAGAAATTTCTTTTGTTATGCGGCAACAGTGCTTTCCCCACATAGGAATGTTCTTATTTTTACACAGAGAATGCATAAACCTACATGAAGGCCGTTTACGCAATAAAATGCATTTACACTCCACTTTGAAAGGGTGTTTTTTGTGTTAAAAGATTTTGACCAATCACAAGAGTTGAAAACAACAGCCAAGAAAAGTTTACAATTTTACATGTTGCCCACATAGGATTTCTTTGTTATTCAAACTGATCATGAGACCAGATTTTGTTATATGGAAGATGGTTGGAAAGTAAGGATGAATATATGTACCGCTTTATGAAGTTTTGTTAACTTTTTCTGTTTAAGCCAATCAGAAGTAAGTACAGACAATAGAAAAGTTAGCACCTTTTTTGCATTCCAACATGTTCGTTGCCGTTGTTGCCAGCGTTCTTATCTGGACCGTTTCTTAAAGTGTATAACTTACCGTAGTCATTCCAATTTATGAAAGTTGTAAGTTTGCTGTATATGATGGTTCCTGCAGGGAATCGGTTCTCCCAGGAACAGGCGACCCCTCCAAACAGAAGCCATCCCGTATCAGTAGCACAAGAGCCGTGAGGTCCAGCGATATAAAAATATCGTTTGAGACCTGAATCCCCAGGAATACTGAAAAACTGATGAACACTCGTTGTTAGGTCTGTCCATGGAGAGGAAATCACCCGATTTGCGGAAAACCAGTTTTCGTTGTTGCTGTTTGTAGCATTAAAAATGATGGACAAAACTTCGTTTTGATTTTCATACAGTGCCACGCGTACCTAACAGGGAAAAAAAATTATTTGAGTTTGACCTTAAGTGTATTAACCAAGAATTTAGTACGCGCTACACACTTTATTATTAACAATTATTCCTCGGGGCTCTGAGTTAATAGTCCATGAGGCTGATAGGCCGAATGGGCTATTGACTAAGAAGCCATGAGGGCGAGAGGAATAATTGTTTTAGTAAAATCCAACTAGTCGGTCAAAACTACCGAGACAAAGCAACTTTAGCTAGCAAAATGCGATTCAGCCGCCAAACAGGCGCTTTTCGCTACTAGTGGGCTATAACATATAGCCTAGTAGTAGCTCAACGAATCAGAACACAGCATTGATAATAGACCACTAGTTGGATTTTACTAATACACGAATGAATGAAAGAAAATTGAATTGCAAAATGTGAGTCACTAAAGCTAATAAAAACAAATGAAAATGAAAATCAAAGAATTTTCTTCTCGCTCCCTTTCGCGGGTTCTTGGTAGCAGCATTAATCGCAACGTGTCTACAGAACGAGTCATTGGGGAACTACTGAGAATAATGCGAGCGTCCTCTACACTGTGACCTCCTTTGGTTCAGGTGTTTGCCAACTTGTTATCAGGTGGTTCTTAGAGTGTTATGGAATTGAAGGACTGGTGTTCAAAATTACTGTTTTGTCCCCGGTAAGTACCCTCCTACCCGAGGGCGAGCCCCTGCTACCTTACCTCTTTTGGGTCAGCTGTTTGCCAGTTTGGTACCAGGCGGTTCTTATAGTGTATTGGAATTGAAGGACTGGTGTTCAAAATCGCTGTTTTCTCCTCGTTCAAAGGGAATGCTGATGACCACAGTTGGTAAATATTATCTCCTACACCACTAACAGCCTTGAACACCATGGTCCAACCTATTGTAAGTGCGAAACAATCTCGTAGTAAACATTAGTTGTTAAGCCCCATCGCACCCACGAAACATGTTCAATTAAACTGTCAGGTTTGAATTAGACGTTTTCTGTCTCCATTAATGTTTTTTTTTCCTCAAAGAAAATAGGTCTAAATGATATTAAGAATCGCCGTGATGTGAGTCAGTCCGACCAAACTATCCACCATTATGATACCCTCGCCTATTGTGACTGAGTGCCCCCTCATCACAATCATTCAATCATCGGTCAAACAATTTTGGGCATGCGTACTCTCACCTCCACCTCTGCTGGTCTGGTCACAGGAGACATTAAGGGTGTCTGACTGGGACTGGGATGGCTTGATCACGTTAATTCCAGACTTGTTATATCCAGCATTTAACAATTCAACACAACTTCGATACGCTGATGAGAGACAAACTTCAATGTTAAACGCATCAACATGGGGGTTGGTTTTCACCATAAAAGACATAAAAGGACTCGACATCTCGCCCTTATTTGCATTGCTGTAACCATTGAGTAACGTTCCTCTCCCGGGGGGTACTTTAGGAATTTCTGGGTGGGGATGTACCGCTGGGACCCTGGAACCCTTAACCTATACCAGAGCTAGTTCAGCTTAATTTTGCTACCCTATACTAGAGTAAATTCCCCAAATCCCCCTATCCTAGAGTAGCTGTTTTCCAGAAACTACTGAGGTCACTAGCACAGTCTAGCCAAAACAAAACCTTGTACCACAATCCCTAGTCTAGATAAAATCTGCAACCAACTGATCAGTTTCCTAAAAAATGATACCCATACCTGTATAGCCCATATATGGCAGTACCCCCCCCCCCCCCCTCACCCCACCGGGCTCCTCTTACCCAGTGCGCGTAGTGGTGTGGGAATGTTAGTTTTCTGCTCTGTAGGGGTGCCTGGCAGAACTACAAAGCTAATCAGTAACTTTAAAGAAGCCGGAGTTTAACAATCATGTTAGCCAAGGCTCGGTTCCTCAAAGGTTTTCTTTCCTATAGCCGTTTTTGGACTGTCATTTTTTGTTGACAGTGAGTGGGTCTCTGACTAAATGTTTAGCAAACGATTCTAACTTCAAGGAGCACATCCTTACAAGGGGATGATTTTTAAATTACATTAAGCTTAAACCATGGATTGAATTTGACCATCTTTCTGGCAACCTAAACTAGATAAATTAGGCTTGTTTCTTTTCAATATTCAGTTGTTAATTGAAACCGCTTTTCAGACATGTTACTTTGTCTCTAATCCTGCGGGTTTGCTTTTTTGTATTTGAGTTTGAGTAGTACAACGGACTTGCAATTCGGAGGCTCCAAGTTCAAGTCCCACCCTGACCGCTAGCTGGATTTGTTCACGGAACTCCTGAAGTCAAATCCTAAGCCATTCTTGTAAATAGCCAGCTGGTTTGCCCCCGGCCAGTTGGGATTCTTAACCCTGTTAAGTTCAATTTGAATTGTTTGTTTCAGTTATTTGCTCGGCCCCACTAGCGTAAGTGCTATAAATACTGTACTTACTTGCATTACAGAGCTCTCCGTGATAGCCAGGTGCACATATGCATTTAAAGTCGTACTTGTTTTTGACTGGCTGGCAGGTAGCTCCGTTCATACAAGGGTTAAGCTCGCATGGGGCCTGAGGAGAGAGAAGACGTTTAATTTCTGTCATGTTGACGATAATATACTGCATTTACAAAACTATAAAGCAACGATTTTTAGAGGATTTAACCAGCTCAAACTGAACTAACAAGAGAATTAAAATAAACGATAATAGTTTCTAAGTCCCTCCAAAAGTTCTAATAAAATCTCGTACTTTCAAAAAACGAGAGTTTTTTATCGATGCTTTTGTAAATTGCTATTGCATGCACACAGCTCTTCCAATTAGGGCTCCAACAAAAGTCTCTTTACCCACGAAATATTTCTTTTACACTACGACGCTAGATGGTAATAACAGTAGTACGCTCACTTTTTTGGGATAAAATTGACATTTCTTTCCAGGTAGTCTTGTTTCATTACTCTACAGAAGCGTTAAGCTTGTTCTCCATCTTCAGCAATTAATAGGGGAAGAATTGAGAAAAATCTTCTTCCGGATTGTTGCCCAATCCCATGGCGATGCAAAATGTTAGTTTTATAAATATTTAAGTTTTATGTTGGTTGCCTGTCTTGCCTCGAGAAGTTTTTCTCCGGGAAAACTCCGGTTTTCCCTCTCCTCATGAACCACGTTATCTTCAGTCTGTTAGAACTAAATGATTGATAACTGCTCGCAGGAAGGGTGGGAATACCACTGCGACTCTTTTTTTCTCGTTTGTTATCATCTTGGCCCTCAACAATGTTTAGCAGCTTCAAATCACTAAAAATATCCCTAAAACTCATTTTCAGGAAATTTATTTCATCAAACACGAGTTGGACAATTTTTTTTTTCGTTTGTTGAGCAAAATAAAGCGCAGTCAAGTTAGTTTCAAAATGTCTGCTCTATTAAATTAGTGAAGACACCCTTTGAAACGTTGACAGTACAGCTTGTGAAGTAATCAATTATTCAAAAAAATTCTGCATCTATACTTCTAGTCAAGCTTACCGTGAAGCTGTAGTGATGAAAGTCCGAGCTCCCGTTGAAAACTTCTGGAGAAGTAAATTTATCAGTATCTAAAACTTGGCAGAGAAATTTACCGCTTTGTTCTTCAACTACTTTCAAGTTCGTCGACCGACAGCGAGAGTCTTTAACACAGGCTCGAAAGCATTCTGTATCGTCTACGACTTCCTTGGAATCGATTGGCGTAGAGTTGAGCATTTGGCAATAAAAAGCCACTGCATTACCATATGCAAACGTCCCACCATCAAAATCGAAATAACCTTTGTAGTTCGTGGACGCAAGCACATTTCCTCGGAACAACAGGAAAAACAGGGCAAGGCAATGCGAGGTTTCAACCATATCAAGCTGCATGAACGGCTAAAAATCTTGTACAAATAGGAGTCTAAAAGTCTTCGAACATAGCCGTAAGAAACCTTTTTTCCCAATAAATAAAAGATATTGCCCCCAGGTTACGTTGCTGTTGAATAAACAATTTTCAAACCAATCGCGTTTTCGCTTAATTGACAATTCCTCAAAGCTGGTGCTTCCTTTCAAATCCTACTGTATTTATTTAATGAATTTGGAAATCGCAGCAAACAGGACAATTCGTTCTTTTGGGTTGCTATGAAACCCGCTAACGCAATAAACGGATTACAACAATGCAGTTATCTCATTAACTGCGTTAGTTTTGGAACAAGCTTCAATAACAGATCTTCCCCGTAGGACCTCTTTTGTATTACCAGCCAAAATTAAGTGCCCATCCGCAAGCCGCCTTCACAGTCTGCAGTCTCTTATAATTAAAATTTTCGACACTATGGATTACGCGATCACGGCTAGCGACAATATTTCTGAGAGCGGACTTTTGAAATAAAACGATTTGTCAACTACATCGAATTTTAATTACCTTTGTCAAAAAATACAAGATAGATAATGAGTGATGTTGTTTCAGTTTATGAGATATGAAAATTAAAAGACGTAGGATTAGTTCTTAAAATACTTAAGACCTTACTGTAACCATAGTGTAGTTACGAACGTTACAGTACTTCCAAAGTATAACTTCGTTCCAAGAGCCCAGTTGCCGCATAAAAACCCGGAAATTGCGGGCGGGTGTTACATAAAAACGTTTTTTACGGGAAAAATAGAACATAAATTTAAGGGACCTATGAAGGTCTCGTATCTTTACTGTTTTTACTAAAGTTAACGAGATCTTTTACTGAGAAGTGAAACAAGTCTTTTCTTTACGTAATTCAGTTCTTATGCGATTTGTTAACCTCCAAAATTTATATTTTTATGTCGAAGTTTCTTGGTTGAACTTTTTGTTTGAAAAAGTGATAAAACACTTTCTTCTGCTGATATAAAACTTTCTTTTGGTAAAAACTGCCTTTCCCTATTCATTCAGCAGAGACTTAAAAGTATTCGAAACGACTGGGCCCGGTTGCATAAAACGGCCGTGACAATTACAGGTATATATACGTGTACTCGTAACTTAAGTCAGTTGCATTAAATTACTTAAGTGGTCCACTTGGCGAATTCACTCAGGTGGCTGCACTTACGATTTTCTCTAGTGTTAATTCACTTAAGTGCTATTAATGCCACAGAAATTGAGGGCGTTGCATAAAACTTTTTTACGGGAAAAATAGCACGTAAATATACGGGAGCTAAGTTACTTTTAAGACTCTCATTTAAATTAAGTTTGCATGCAATCATTATTTTACTTCAATATCAACGTTAACTGGAATTTTTTTTTTCTTAACGACGGCTTTAAAGTATACATCAGAGGTTAACAAGGCGCATTAGAACGGAATTACGTAAAGAAAAAACTTTTTTTTCACTTCTCAGTAAAAGATCTCGTTAACTTTGATAAAAACAGTACGGATACGTGACCTATTCTAAACGACTTGACACTTCCTTTACACTCTCCGATGGTTTACCTAAAAAAATAGAGTGGGTCAAATTAATAATTAACGTACTATCACAAAGTTACGTGTTCCTTTAATTGAGTTCGTACGTAAGTTACCACGTAAAACAGAAACTTAAGAGAGTGCTAAGTACGTTCCATGCAACACCCGTAAGGTTTGCCTCCCTTTCGGGACCGATGACAAAAACCTGGATCAACCTTCTCCCCAAGGGTTTTCTTTCTTCCCTGGTAACGAGGTCGAACCTGGAAGCGAGGTTAGTTGCCACATTATATAAACCGCCGCATAAAAGATTCGTTAAAACAAATTAAGTTTATCCGTATGAACTAACACAAATTTCTACTGCTTGGTTATTTTAAATATGTTATTAAAAGTGGGAAACTCCTTCAAGCCGCATTTTCCTCGCCGAAGCTATCTTTAATAGGTACTACTAACCCACGCAGGTATTGTCACTTAGTACGAATAGCGTGTCATAACCTTATCGTTAAAACATCACGTACTACAATTCTGACAAGTATTATTTCTGATTGGCTAAAGGACGTCTTTGCATTCACCATTTTCACGTAGACCCCAAATCCCCCAAAGTTTGTATAACCATTGTTTCCAGTTTCTCCTAGGTATTACAATCGTTCCAAGAGAAACCGAAGACAATTGTTATGCAAATTGTTTTGTGGGGGGGGGGGGGGGTGAAACAACGATAAAAGTCACCTGCCAGTGAAAGTATACTCCATTGAGCCAGCGGTACTTAGCAACGCTAACGATTGTGGGCTCAGGAAAATGTTGCTAGGCAACGTTGTCGCTAGGGCGGCATCGAGATGTTACTAAGCACTTTACAAGTTTTTGTCCAATCACAAAAGTTCCGAAGATGAAACCCTTGAAAACTTTAATGTTCAGAATCCTTTTAACAGAGTGGAAAGTTTCCTAAAAAATGGACTACCTCTTGCTTCAGTCAGGTGTTCAGTGCCTTTTGTATCTACTTCTTTCGTTTTTCCTGATAGAGAATGCTACATCCACAGCTTTAAAAGATTCTATTGATGTAGAAAATGGAGTTTTTCTTTACTCCAACTTTTTTCGTTTTCCGAATCATAAACTTAATTCCACACCGATCGAATCTATTATCGTGGACGGTGCTGATGACTGTGTGGAAGCGTGCACTGAACTTGTGCAATGCAGATCACTGAATTTCGGTCCAATTCTGAAGGTGGATAATAAATCAATTTGTCATCTCTTGGACGCAGATAAATTTACTTCACTGGATTTGTTCATTGAAAGTACAGAATTTCATCACTATAGTTTCACGGTAAGTCAAGCTGTAACATCGATCTATCGAGGTTTTCACTCCTTTACAGTACGTTGTAGCTGTTAATTTTCCTTGGTATGTAATTCTGTAGAGAAAAATTTCACGAGGCTAAAACTTTACGCGTATTTGGAGAAAAAAAAAACATTAACTTGAATGTAAAGAAACTTTTTGCAATTTTTAAAAAATCATCTGAATGAAAAAAAGTAGGTTTCTCCGAATGGGGGCTACAGCCATTTTGATTCAGTATATAATTGTAAAGCCGTACTGAAATACTGTTACAAAACGAAACCTTTACAAAAACTTATGTGTTTGAGACTTAGCACAGCCTTTTTGCATTTATCTACGAAATATAGAAGTTTTAGTTTTATAGTATCTTATATTTGAATTTCATTAATATTTTTTAATTAATTCTTGGGCGGGGAAGCGGTAGGTTAGTAACTTTTGCGTCGTTAATTTCCAGACCGCAACTGTTTGTGTGGCTCTTAAATTTCGCGAATTTCTTTGGTATCCCGAACATCTTGAAGTAAATGCGGAACAAGTTAGTCGCAATAGTTCTTGATGAGGACAGAATCTTTGAAGTATAGAGGGATCTTAACAATGCTATCACACTTGCTTTGTTTTCCGATTTCATTTATTATTTACGAGTTAAAGCTATTATTTTTTGGCGAACCTGCACACAACAATGACTGTCACTGTTTTCATGAAACAACAGCTAAAACAATGCACCCTAAAACAACCTGTAGTTTTTGTTGCACAGTCTGATAAAGTGCAAAATATATTTGTTCATCGTAGGTTCTTAATCAGAACCGGTTTAACCCCTTCACTGCCAGCTTTTGATGGAGTTTTTAAGGCGAGTCTAACTTTTGAGTCTGCTGAGGAAATCCTTTGATGTTACCATTCAAATGAAAGCTCTCTGTCTGTACTTTCATATGGTGCTATTTGTTTGCAAAACTTTAGAAAATGAAATTTGGAAATTTGGTCGAAATTTGCCTTTGGCCACATTTGGCAGTGAAAGGGTTAACTTACTCTAGAGACATCTTTATGAATTAAAACAATTGACTTTTTTCATGTGAAATCAAGTATTTCTCTATAAAGGTACCATATGTTTGACAAATATTTAGTATACTTTTTCATGTGCATCAACATTGTTCGGGAACGTTTAAATGAATTGAACTGAACTGAAACGTCTTTGCGTACCAAATTATAGTATACATCACCGTACAAAACAAACAATTTTGTTATATGCTTTTAACATTTATTTATAAATAGGTTTTAATTCAAAAAAATAAAATAACATTTCCACCGCTTTTGACAATGCTCTAATTAAATTTAGTTTCGGTACTTTATAGTTAAAGCAAGTTGCCTGCGAATACAATCTCTTCTTGTCGTTCCAGGCGGTATCAAGGGGGTGCAACAGCAACAATAAGCTGATTTAATCAGCGTAGGTAAACAACTAATCAGTCATCTGTCCTTTTCCCATATAATTAAAAAAAACACTTCATGATCAATTCCCACTCTAATTGAAGTGTCAACAAACAAATGGTTTTGTCAATTTATCAGAAAGCCGTGACTGAATTTTTATTTCATGTTCCTAACAAATACCTAAGAGATACGTCTTAGCTAAATCCATTTTTTACAAAGAGGTTACTTAGCAGACGATATTCTTAAAGATACAAACCAGCTATCAAAAAGCTCGAATCAAATTTTAGTCTCGTATAATTCCACGAGATAAGAATAATCAAGAATTGAAAAATTTTAAAATTTAGCCCATTTGGAGTCAGTTTTAAACAGAAATATCATTGTTGCGATTTTTGCTCTACCCAGGCTCCTTGTGCCCGTAACCCGTGCAAGAACAACGGCACTTGTTTCCCTGTCGAAGGAAGGCACGACTTCCTGTGCGCATGTCCAGCGTATTATCAGGGGAAAATATGTGATTCAGGTAAGTAGTGGCAGTTTCAGTTGTTCAAGTAAGTGGGAGCGGGATAGGCGTAGCCCGTTCTCCCAGATCTAACCGGAGACAAGAGAGAACTCTTGCCTGAGATCAGGCTCTATGTTCGTTTAACGTTGCAAATAACATTCCAGCGGGAAAGGTAACGGTAGCCGTTAGAAAGAATGTATGAGAACCGCTAAAATTGGGGCTGATCTCAGGTTATTCCATATCCTGAGATAAAAGAAGGACATTGGCCTCCAAAATAATTTTTCTTGGCCCTGACATAGTCTGCAACCTCAAATCCAATGGTAAACATTTAAACGCGCTTACTTATCCTCGATTACTGCTAGTTTTAGAGTTTTGTTGTTCCTTGATAGCAGTACAATGGGATGAAATTAGTCCCTTTTTTTAGTGAGCTGGAAACCGGTCACAGCCTACCCAAGACAGTGACCAGCACCCGAACCTGTCTCATTTTAGTAAGACCTTCCCAGGAACACGCCCAGATGGCGAGATCGGCAGAGAATTAACCAAGCTTGTTATCGATTTTTCACATCAGGCTATAAGAACTGCGCCCACCTCTTAGAGAATGGATTTGATGAGAATGGTGTTTATCCTGTCGCGATGAACAACAAGGAACGTGAGACGTTCAACGTCTACTGCGATCAGGAAAATACACGGGGAGGTAAGTAAGATCAACAATGGGGTGGACTGGGATCGGGGGCACTCCCTTATTTGGCGTAGACGGATGTGTGCCGCTGAACAGGATATGGTTTTTAGGGTCATGAGAAGAGAACAGAGTATAAAATTTCACTATTTGGTGACTAGTAACAGAGTATGTTTTTGGACCGGGCAACTTTTAAGAGTGTGAGTCTGCATATGTGGTGCTAACATTTTTTCCTTAAGGCTTTAGTTCCACGATATTAATTTGAAAAAATACCCAATTCTATAAGAAAAACGAAACTAATGAGGGTTATAAAACAAGGTTGATCTCATGTCTTCAAAAGGGTAGCGAAATGAGCAATTTTTGTCCTAAACAGGATCAGGTTTTGAAGGCTTCGGCGGTAAACCTCTACCCAAACGTCACCGGAAGTGAGTTTTTTGTATCCTTGGGCAGTGGTTTTACCCAAATTTTTCTGCAAATCTTCATTGTATGAGAAAGGACACTTAAACAGTGCAATTTTGGCAGCGTTTAGGCATGTTAAAGGCCAGTCTCTGTAAGATCCTCATATCGAGTTCTGTCCACAAAATGGATTTCGTTCATAATTTTTCTGTAGACTTCTTTTAATAAGTTTATAACAAATATGAAACTAGATTGGAGAAATTCGCTTCTGTAAATTTTTTTTAACGAATTTTCTTTCGGCGCCACACGAGGACCTGAGATGCTTGTGAAATATGCAAATTTTGTCAAAATTCAACCGATTGCTCCAGATAAAAGAGTGCGACCCAAAGCTTCCAATTTACTAGTTGATTTAATTGAGCCTTTATCTTTAAGATAATACAGGTCAGAATCATCAACACCTTTTCGTTTAGAAAATCTGAGGAAACACACTTATTCGCAACCCTTTTCTTTTGTTATTTGTGGAAAATCATTTCGCATTTACAATATTTTTTGTTTCTCTTTTTTTAAAAGTATAGAATATTAAGCAGGAAGTCTCAGAGGTCTTCTTAGCCTGCTCTAGGCACTAGGGGGATTTCCTATCCAAACTGTCGCTGCTGTTGAAAATGTCTCAGTTTAAATATTTTACTTCTTAAGAGGAAATATCTGAAATTCATTGATAAACTATGATTCAAGAACAGCTGAACGGTGCAAATGTGAAGTGTCAATACGTCATTTTAAGCTTATATTATTTCCCTTGCTCTCGCCATTTTTCCTCGTCTTTTCCTTTCTAAGTGTGATTTTCGGGCACAGTGAGAAACGAACCATCTTGGCCTAATAATAATATTACCTGTAAGTTGTCTCTTCTTTGCACTCCAAGAAATCGACTTGTGAATGTCTTTGAATAGCCTGAGAATGACTTTCTTGAACTTAGAACAAATTGCTGTTGAGAGTAATTCAGGCGCACGAAGTTAACGGGGGTGCCTAAACAAGCTTAAGTATGTGATGGGGAACGCCCTCTTTCCCTCGTGCCGCTGTTCCCCTACTCCACTGATGTACTAGCTCTTATAAACTGTGCGTTTTTAGCAAACTTTCTTTGTCAATTCAATGTTAACACTGTAAAACTTTGCAAGAGGGCTGGGTAAACGTATGTTATATAACCTAACATATTATGTTATATAACACAACATGACACATGTTATATAACTGTTATATAGCTGTTATATAGGTGTTATATAAAAGTTATTCCTATGTAACAGTAACAGTTATATAACGGTTATATAGGTGTTCTATAAGGGTTATATAGGTGTTATATAACACTTATATAACGATTATATAGGTGTTCTATAACGGTTATATAAGTGTTCTATAAGAGTTATATAGGTGTTATATAACAGTTATATAGGTGTAATATAACTGTTATATAGGTGTTATATAACAGTTATATAGGTGTTATATAACTGTTATATAGGTGTTCTATAAGGGTTATATAGGTGTTATATAACAGTTATATAACGGTTATATAGGTGTTATATAAGGGTTATATAGGTGTTATATAACAATTATATAGGTGTAATATAACAGTTATAAAGGTGTTATATAACGGTTATAGACGTGTTATATAACAGTTATATAACGATTATATAGGTGTTATATAACTGTTATATAGGTGTTCTATAACAGTTATATAGGTGTTCTATAACGGTTATATAGGTGTTATATAACGGTTATATAGGTGTTATATAACGGTTATATAGGTGTTCTATAAGGGTTATATAGGTGTTAAATACCAGTTATACAGGTGTTATCTAACAGTTATATAGGTGTTCTATAACAGTTACATAACGATTATATACGTGTTCTATAACGGTTATATAGGTGTTATATAACAGTTATATAACAGTTATATAGGTGTTCTATAACAGTTATATAGGTGTTCTAGAACGGTTATATAGGTGTTAAAAAACAGTTATATAACGATTATATAGGAGTTCTATAACGGTTATATAGGTGTTATATAACAGTTATATAACGGTTATATAGGTGTTCTATGAGGGTTATATAGGTGTTATATAACAGTTATATAGGTGTTCTATAACAGTTATATAGGTGTTAAAAAACAGTTATATAACGATTATATAAGTGTTCTATAACGGTTATATAGGTGTTATATAACAGTTATATAACGATTATATAAGTGTTCTATGAGGGTTATATAGGTGTTATATAACAGTTATATAGGTGTTATATAACGGTTATATAGGTGTTCTATAACGGTTATATAGGTGTTAAATAACAGTTATATAACGATTATATAAGTGTTCTATAACGGTTATATAGGTGTTATATAACAGTTATATAACGATTATATAGGTGTTCTATAACGGTTATATAGGTGTTCTATAAGGGTTATATAGGTGTTATATAACAGTTATATAGGTGTTCTATAAGGGTTATATAGGTGTTATATAACAGTTATATAACAGTTATATAGGTGTTCTATAACGGTTATATAGGTGTTATATAACAGTTATATAGGTGTTCTATAGCAGTTATATAGGTGTTCTATAACAGTTATATAGGTGTTCTATAACGGTTATATAGGTGTTAAAAAACAGTTATATAACGATTATATAAGTGTTCTATAACGGTAATATAGGTGTTATATAACAGTTATATAACGGTTATAAAGGTGTTCTATGGGGGTTATATAGGTGTTATACAACAGTTATATAGGTGTTATATAACGGTTATAGAAATGTTATATAACAGTTATATAACGATTATATAGGTGTTCTATAACGGTTATATAGGTGTTCTATAAGGGTTATATAGGTGTTATATAACAGTTATATAACAGTTATATAGGTGTTCTATAACGGTTATATAGGTGTTATATAACAGTTATATAGGTGTTCTATAGCGGTTATATAGGTGTTCTATAACAGTTATATAGGTGTTCTATAACAGTTATATAGGTGTTCTATAACGGTTATATAGGTGTTAAAAAACAGTTATATAACGATTATATAAGTGTTCTATAACGGTTATATAGGTGTTATATAACAGTTATATAACGGTTATAAAGGTGTTCTATGGGGGTTATATAGGTGTTAAAAAACAGTTATAAAGGTGTTATATAACGGTTATAGAGGTGTTATATAACGGTTATAGAGGTGATATATAATAGTTATATAGGTGTTCTATAACAGTTACATAACGATTATATAGGTGTTCTATAACGGTTATATAGGTGTTATATAACAGTTATATAGGTGTTCTATAACGGTTATATAGGTGTTAAAAAACAGTTATATAACGATTATATAAGTGTTCTATAACGGTTATATAGGTGTTATATAACAGTTATATAGGTGTAATATAACAGTTATATAGGTGTTCTATAACGGTTATATAGGTGTTAAAAAACAGTTATATAACGATTATATAAGTGTTCTATAACGGTTATATAGGTGTTATATAACAGTTATATAACGGTTATAAAGGTGTTCTATGGGGGTTATATAGGTGCTAAAAAACAGTTATAAAGGTGTTATATAACGGTTATAGAGGTGTTATATAACGGTTATAGAGGTGATATATAATAGTTATATAGGTGTTCTATAACAGTTACATAACGATTATATAGGTGTTCTATAACGGTTATATAGGTGTTAAAAAACAGTTATATAACGATTATATAAGTGTTCTATAACGGTTATATAGGTGTTATATAACAGTTATATAGGTGTAATATAACAGTTATATAGGTGTTATATAGGTGTTATATAACAGTTATATAACGGTTATAAAGGTGTTCTATACCGGTTATATAGGTGTTATATAACGGTTATAGAAATGTTATATAACAGTTATATAACGGTTTTATAGGTGTTCTATAAGGGTTATATAGGTGTTCTATAACAGTTACATAACGATTACATAGGTGTTCTATAACGGTTATATAGGTGTTATATAACAGTTATATAGGTGTTCTATAACGGTTATATAGGAGTTCTATAACAGTTATATAGGTGTTCTAGAACGGTTATATAGGTGTTAAAAAACAGTTATATAACGATTATATAAGTGTTCTATAACGGTTATATAGGTGTTATATAACAGTTATATAACGGTTATATAAGTGTTTTATGAGGGTTATATAGGTGTTATATAACGGTTATAGAAAAGTTATATAACAGTTATATAACGGTTATATAGGTGTTATATAACAGTTATATAGGAGTTCTATAACGGTTATATAGGTGTTATATAACAGTTATATAGGCGTTCTATAACAGTTATAAAGGTGTTATATAACGGTTATAGAGGTGTTATATAACGGTTATAGAGGTGATATATAATAGTTATATAGGTGTTCTATAACAGTTACATAACGATTATATAGGTGTTCTATAACGGTTATATAGGTGTTATATAACAGTTATATAGGTGTTCTATAACGGTTATATAGGTGTTCTATAACAGTTATATAGGTGTTCTAGAACGGTTATATAGGTGTTAAAAAACAGTTATATAACGATTATATAAGTGTTCTATAACGGTTATATAGGTGTTATATAACAGTTATATAGGTGTAATATAACAGTTATATAGGTGTTATATAACAGTTATATAGGTGTTATATAACAGTTATATAGGTGTTATATAACAGTTATATAGGTGTTCTATAGCAGTTATATAGGTGTTCTATAGCGGTTATATAGGTGTTCTATAACGGTTATATAGGTGTTAAAAACAGTTATATAACGATTATATAAGTGTTCTATGACGGTTATATAGGTGTTATATAACAGTTATATAACGGTTATATAGGTGTTCTATGAGGGTTATATAGGTGTTATACAACAGTTATATAGGTGTAATATAACAGTTATAGGTGTTCTATAACGGTTATATAAGTGTTATATAACAGTTATATAGGTGTTCTATAACAGTTATATAGGTGTTTTATAACGGTTATATAGGTGTTAAATAACAGTTATATACCGATTATATAAGTGTTCTATAACGGTTATATAGGTGTTATATAACAGTTATATAACGGTTATATAGGTGTTCTATGTGAGTTATATAGGTGTTATACAACAGTTATATAGGTGTAATATAACAGTTATAAAGGTGTTATATAACGGATATAGAAATGTTATATAACAGTTATATAACGGTTATATAGGTGTTCTATAAGGGTTATATAGGTGTTATAAAACAGTTATGTAACGATAATATAGGTGTTATATAACAGTTATATAGGTGTTCTATAACAGTTATATAGGTGTTCTATAACGGTTATATAGGTGTTAAATAACAGTTATATAACGATTATATAGGTGTTTTATGAGGGTTATATAGGTGTTCTATGAGGATTATATAGGTGTAATATAACAGTTATAAGGGTGTTATATAACGGTTATAGAAATGTTATGTAACAGTTATATAACGGTTATATAGGTGTTATATAACAGTTATATAGGTGTTCTATAACGGTTATATAGGTGTTCTATAACAGTTATATAGGTGTTCTATAACGGTTATATAGGTGTTAAAAAACAGTTATATAACGATTATATAAGTGTTCTATAACGGTTATATAGGTGTTATATAACAGTTATATAACGGTTATATAGGTGTTCTATGAGGGTTATATAGGTGTTATACAACAGTTATATAGGTGTAATATAACAGTTATAAAGGTGTTATATAACGTTTATATAGGTGTTCTATAACGGTTATATAGGTGTTATATAACAGTTATATAGGTGTTCTATAACAGTTATATAGGTGTTCTATAACGGTTATATAGGTGTTAAATAACAGTTATATAACGATTATATAAGTGTTCTATAACGGTTATATAGGTGTTATATAACAGTTATATAACGGTTATATAGGTGTTATACAACAGTTATATAGGTGTAATATAACAGTTATAAAGGTGTTATATAACGGATATAGAAATGTTATATTTAACAATTATTCGCCGAAGGCGAAGTTAATATTGTTGAATAATCCCCGAGACGAAGTCGAGGGGATTATTCAACAATATTAACTGAGCCTGAGGTGAATAATTGTTTTAGACTTTTAAACAGAATCAGAAAGGAAACCATTAAAAAACGATTAGTTTGATTGACGGGTGAAAATTCATGCGTGAACACGAAGCCGTAAACAGTTGATGCGCAAAAGTTACATCTTTACAGTATCTTCAAACATGGCAAGTGATAGTTTTAATCCTTTTGTATCGAGTTTTGAAAGCTTTAGCATCAACGGTTTAAAAGAAAACGCCGAAAATTTAAATTACTACCCAATTCTGAGAATAAAAGTATCTAGAGCTTTATTTGTTTCTGTCAACTCACCGTGAATGAGAAAGTTTTCTTCGTCGCTTCTTGCAAATGCTGTCAACAGCGGCCGCGATCAAGGTGAGCGTTGTTCATCTCCAAAGTTCTTTGCCTTGTTAACTTGCTGGCACGTACAATTTTCGAAAATATTTGCCTTCCTCTCTTCTCCATAAATTAACTTCTATTTATAGGCAAAATTGGTCTTGCGAGAAAATCCCGAAATCACAAAACAGTGACAAAGCGTCCTCGTTTTCCTCTGAAGTGGTAAACATAGCTTCGAGCGTACAAAAAGTCAGCTAAAGTAAACCACTTCACAATAAATCACGCTGTTTAAACACCATGAAGTCTTTTCTTGCCTTCAAAGTCATCAGCACTTGGATATTCGTGTATTTTCAAAAAGGTTTTACTTTGAAACTTTGGCAAAACACCCAGTTCACGACAGCGATTTTGTTCGACTTTATATTCACCGCCTAGCGCGGTGAATATAACGTCATAGTCCGAGATAGCTAACCAATCAGATTGCTTGAATTACCAAGATCACTGAGTGTGTATATACTAAAACAGTTATATAACGGTTATATAGGTGTTCTATAACGGTTATATAGGTGTTATATAAAAGTTATATAGGTGTTATATAACTGTTATAAAGGTGTTGTATAACAGTTATGTAGGTGTTCTATAACAGTTATATAGGTGTTCTATAACGGTTATATAGGTGTTAAAAAACAGTTATAAAGGTGTTATATAACGGTTATAGAGGTGTTATATAACGGTTGTAGAGGTGATATATAACAGTTATATAGGTGTTATATAACAGTTATAAAGGTGTTATATAACGGTTATAGAGGTGTTATATAACAGGTATATAACGGTTTTATAGGTGTTATATAACAGTTATATAGGTGTTCTATAACGGTTATATATATGTTCTATAACGGTTATATAGGTGTTATATAACAGTTATATAGGTGTTATATAACTGTTATATAGGTGTTCTATAACAGTTATATAGGTGTTCTATAACGGTTATATAGGTGTTATATAACAGTTATATAGGTGTTCTATAACAGTTATATAGGTGTTCTATAACGGTTATATAGGTGTTAAATAACAGTTATATATCGATTATATAAGTGTTCTATAACGGTTATATAGGTGTTATATTACAGTTATATAACGGTTATATAGGTGTTCTATGAGGGTTATATAGGTGTTATACAACAGTTATATAGGTGTAATATAACGGTTATAAAGGTGTTATATAACGGTTATAGAAATGTTATATAACTGTTATATAACGGTTATATAGGTGTTCTATAACGGTTATATAGGTGTTATATAACAGTTATATAGTTGTTATATAACTGTTATATAGGTGTTCTATAACAGTTTTATAGCTGTTCTATAACGGTTATATAGGTGTTATATAACTGTTATTTATTATATGACTGAGTCTGTTTTTGCAATGCGATTGGTCAATTTGTAGTCCTTAACTTGGTATACGGACCAAAATTTTTAAAGAAAATGCTCATTTCGGGGCTCTAATTCTTTTTACCTCGGAAAAAAGGTTTAAATAAAGTTTTAAGACGCCTGTAAACCTTGAGGACTTGGATGTTGACTTGGGCGTTCAACATTTTAAACTGTGTTTATTTGTGAACGAAGGCGATGAAGAAAGTAACTCGTAATCTTATCGAAGAGGATTCTAGTCAGTGTTTGAAACTTTTATCGTAGTACACAGTTAATAAGACGAAAATCGACTGGCTGAGATTCGAGATGTTTTGCCTAGGAGAAAATGAGTAATTCCTTCACCAAAATAACAAACATACCTGCACCCGATCATCTTGACAAGCTTCTTTGCCATTTGCAGTGTTTGTTCAAAGACCAACGAAAGAAAGATAGAAGCGAGTTCGAGCCAGACACAATAAAGTCCAGTTTTCAAAAGACTCCAGCGTCACATTAACGAGTGAATACTTACACAGGGGCACCCAACGAGAATATAGTTCAAAACCACTTAAACATAGCATTGTTAAGTGTATTTTAGTATTTAAACAGTATATATAGGCATATTTTCATCCCCTAAAAATTTTTCATCTGTTTGGATTTCCTAGCTGAAAATCTAGTGATCCAAAAAACTATAGGGATCAAAACTTACCTTTTCGAAAATTTCAGCCAGAAAAAAGGCTCCCGAAAATTCTAGGTGACCTTTTTAAGGTAAAAATCCGTTAGAAATGGGCAATTATACCATTTTTTAGATGTTCGAAAATCCTAGGAGAGGCAGGCAAGCAAGAAATTTTACAACAA
>OZ038000.1:28057262-28152262 GCA_964035705.1 Porites rus
GCGGCAAACCTTGTGCGACAAGCGTGACAATAATTTAGTTTGAAAAAAATTGGCCTCAAACTTCACCTTTCTTTAAACAGATCTTTTTGTAAAAGACTAAAAAACATTGATATTTAGTGAAGATTACGACAAAACATGCAAGTAATAGCCCTGTCATGTTTGTCACACACAAGTATTTGCCTCCCCCCCTCTTTCTGCCGTCCTGTTGCGTAAACGCACTGCATTGAAACACATAACTTTTGTAATATTTTTTATTTGTCCCACGTGAGGTAATCATCAAGTGGAATCCGAATGAAGTTAAATCGTTAATATAAACAAGGTAAAATAGAAGCTAAGTTAGGGAGTTTAACACTATCTTGCAAATCATTTGTAAAAACTAGCCTACTAGTCTTAGTCGACTTTGAGACGAGTCTGTTTGCCGGTAACCGGGGATAAGAGCCTATGATATGTCCATTTCCCATCCTTTTGATATTTCATTAAGATATTTGACATGTCCTTTTTACAGGCGCGCGTGGCCTTGTACAAAAACGGCAATGAAGTTCTTTCCATTGTGTTCAATGCTACAAACAGTGACAAAGAAAACTGGTTTTCGGCAGATCGAGTAACTTTTTCTCCATGGGAAGACTTGACTAGCAATCCTCCGACATTTTTCTCACTCCCAGGAGATTCAGAGAGGTCATTTTACATCGCAGGCCCTCATATCTCTTGCAATAATGACACTGGATGGCTAGCGCTTACTTTCCAGGCATGTAATTGGGAAAGGCGCCCGAACCCAGCCAGCATCGTCTACAGCAAACTCCATAATATTGTCAAATGGGATGACTATGGTGAGTGATCATCCAAACCCTGAAATCTCTCACTTTGGCAAATTAGCTAGAGTGACTTAAAATTACGGAAAACCTAACGGATTAACAAGCATAGACGATAGAAAGATCAGTTTTTCTATCTTTCAAGACACAAGCAGAATTATTTTTCTTAAGTTAATGGGATCTTATACATAGCGGGTACATAACCTCTCGTTTGGTCAATAGCGTATATTTCTTTCTATATTTCTACTTTCTCTTAAGATCTGGACACCTTATAGTAATGCATCACTCACTAGATGCGACACCTTTAAGTTCCATTAGATTCAGAAATAATTTCTTTTTAGATATCCCGTGTTTAGATGTACAAACGATCGAGTCTTTCAAAGCATAACTCGTCAGTAAAGAAAGTAAACATGTCGTTGAAACTCACAGCTGACGTCTTAATTGTATGTCGTGTTGTTTTTATTCCCACAGACAACGTCGGGGTTGCAGACGTTTTGATCGTGTACATACGTTAAAAAGGTAAGGAGGATTTTACCTGCGAATGATGTAGATGTTTTAGTTAATTTTTATCTCAGGTAATTTTTATTTTTCTTTTGTTTCAAGGTCATTAGCATACATTACCTGTACAAAAACAAAAGAAAAACAAAATTTACCTGAGATAAAAGTTAACTACAACGATAGACGACCAGCCACCACGGCCGCTAACATCGGTTCTATTCAAAGCTAGGTTCCTCAGCGTACAACCCTTAAAATGCCCAGAATAAAACAGGGGCACCAACGAAAATATACTTCAAAACCAGTTAAACATAGCATCGTTGAACGTAATTTAGTATTTAACGGTAGATATAGGCATATTTTTATCCCCTAAAAATTTTTCATGGATTCGGTTTTCCTAGCTGAAAGTCTAGTGATCTGAAAATTATAGGGATCAAAACGTACCTTTTCAAAAGTTTCAGCCAGAAAAAAAGGCTCCCGAAAATTCTAGGTTACCTTTTTAGGGTAAAAATCCGTTAAAAATGGGCAATTATAACATTTTTTAGATGTTCGAAATTCTAGGAGAGGCAGGCAAGCAAGAAATTTTACAACGAATGTTTCGAAAATTCTAGATCTCAAATCGTCTTCCAAACAGATATTTTCCAAAAATTGACGTTGGGTGCCCCTGATAAAAGATGTTGTTACTTCTGAAATACGGATCACTTAATAAGGGTGCCCTCACTCTTCAGTTACTGAGACAATCAATGAGCAATCAATGAAAAAATTTATTGAAAAACCAGGAAACAACTAGTAAATGACCGAGCACATCTTATTCTAATGTTACAGTAACACGCAACATGCAGATCAGAAGATGACCTAAACTTTTTTCATAATTACAGTTAGGTTATAACAAAGCTATAGTTGTACATGTAATTTTCTTTACGAGTGTTTCAATCGAGCAGATTTTTATTACACATTTATATTTTTCATATATACATATTTTTTATTACATATATATATACATGTCTAACAGCTACGCAAAAGGAAAAAGGAAATATTTGCACGTGACCAAACGGAGACAAATGTTAACGTCAGCTTTGAAATGTCCCTCTCCATTCGTTGGTATTCCACAGAAAACAATAAAATGAACTGCCTTTAAAGAAAAGTAAAGGAGATCAAAAGAGCGTTATCTAAATAACAAGTTTCATCTCCTCGTTAATAGCAGTCTGTTTGGCCAGAAAGCTTAAGTACACCTACTAACTATGTACCGGCAACAAAAGTTCGATTAAATATTTTGCCTAAGGTCGACTGAGTAACTGATAAGTTTTCTACAAAAAAACACTGTTTTCATTAAGGTTTGAAAGTCGTGAGAGTTCCTATTAGATAAATTCAGGACTGTTAGGATTGGAGAGGATTCTATACACCCCTCCCCTTTCCGATTTCTCGTTTCTTACTTTTAGCTTTTCCCAAGAAACAGCAAAGGCCTGTTTAACACGTCAAAAACACAACAAACAAAGGTTTTTTTTTTGTTACTTGGAGCTTCTGAAAGTAATTATGAGATGTTACAGCTGCTTATGTTAAGCGTTAGGTTATAGATCAGCGTGTGCAATTAAGCGATTGGGTTGGATCAGAAGTTCCAAGCAAATGGTCCCAATTAGTGGGTAAAACTAAGAAAGCGGCCTAGAACATGATTTCGGTTGAACTCTGCACAACTCACATTAAACTAAGCACAGAAGATTTTCTGTTCTTATTTTCTTGCTCTTGCTTTTAACGTTTACTAAGTCGTAATTTCCTTCTACATAAAATCAGAAATCTATATTTATTCTAATACATTCTCAGATACATTTCACTTCTTAATTACTACTGACAGATCTACCTAGATCCGGCACGCCGAATAAATTCTATGCAGTTAATCAGAAAGGAGATCTTCATAACGACCCTTAATTTTTTTTCAATTCAATCTCTGTAGTTCTGATAATTTCTAATCTTATCATGCGTGAAACTCAAATATATTTCTTTAAAATTTAACCCGCTAACATACATTTACTTATTTTTTTTTCTAAAATAGGTCACAAAAAGTTCATAGTTCAAGATTGATGGTGTAATTAATGTCCATTGCACTACTCTGATCCAGCAGCTCGAGTGTCGGCGCAGTCAGAATTGCACTCTGATCCTGTAGTTTCCTAGTACCTGTTAAAAAAGAAAAATAGTTTTAAAATGTCTGTGAGATGTAAGCCTTCTTTACCTCTTTTAATTATGATCCTACTAGAGCTTAGCCATAGCTTTCGCATGCAGCACTTTTCTGCAGTAATCTACAAACACACAGTCTTCATTTTTCCCTTTTTTAATAGAAGCCTGGTTTTGAATTCAATGGACTGATTTGTTAGCTAGCTCAAACGCCTTTACTCTTTAGTTTTTGATTTTGATTTTCTTTTTTTGCCTTCGGGCCTTAAAAGTTGACAGGACTTTGAAGAAATAGGCCCCAGTCGTGACTCCGATCCCGGAATAGCCCATTTTACAGTTAAATGAGGCTGGAGTAGTCTGCTACACGGCCGTTTTTAGAGTCGTCACGCAACGCTCCGGGGAGGAGCGTTGCGTGACGACACTAAAAACGGCTGTGTAGCAGACTAAGGCTGGAGTTGACCTTATTTTGATGAATTCCTTCCTACTTTATAATATAAATCACCACGTTATTTTTACGCTAACTGGTGTTTTTCCTGCGGAATTTCCATAAGAAAACAGAGGAGGTTTTTACCAAAACAAGGGCAACCTCAGCCTCACATTCTCTCGAGGGCTCAGGTACTAACTCCACAACTGTAAACGGTCTTTATGCCTAAATTGCATGAAAAGCTTCTTTTAAGTAGACTTACCAAGAAACCTGAGCTTGAAATACGTTGGGAAGAACGGCTTCATTGCACATCGCACTAGTCCCTGTAGAGTATTTCACCTGTTTAAAATAAACAAAGCCTTGCAGGAAAATTAGTGTCAGCTTAAAGACGGCAAGAATTCTCCTTTCGTGTCTGGTAATTATGACTAGTATGTATCGGTCTTCATGCTCCTATCTCCAAATGCAATCTGGCCCAGAGTTGGGTTTAAAATCATTCTTAATTCAGTACGTTGTCTACGGCTGTGGAGTTTGTTTATATTGCTTGTTAAGGCGTGTAATGTGAAATTATTGTGAACTGCGGAGAAACTATTTTCATACGTACGGTCACATATTATTTTTTCAGATCTCTTTTTATACTTACGGTCACTAGGCGTGGCATTTGCGAAGATCTCTTCCTGTCACATACTGGTTCAGACACTGCCATCGATCCTAAAGATGATCTAGAAACTAGAATAATAACAGTTTTAGATCAAATAAAAGATCGAAGACACCGCCAAAATACTTGCTCGGCACGCGCGGCAGCATTACTATACATAGAGGTTGTACCATTTCAATCGGCCCTATCTTATATGGCTCGGTACTGTCATCAGTTGGTACATCCTAGGTTGGTCACTCTCCAGAGTGAAATAAACAGGAATAGTTTCACACCACACATCTCAAGCAATTTTTGAACATAAACTGCATAGCAGTAGATGATCACAGAAAATCCAGAAAGACAATGATTTGATGGGCCACTCCTGGGATGGCAGCATGAGATTACAACTTGAAAACCTGAAATACTAATCATTCAAAAATGAACTATTTCATATATACTTCACATCACTAATCATTCAGTGTTACCGGCTGACACGAACGAAGAATCCTGATCTTAATGTCATTTTAATAACTGATACTATGCAGTTTATGGTGTGAAACTATTCTTGTCAAAAATCTAGAGCATGTCTTTCATGATACTTACACAAATTGGCTTATACTTGGTGATTCCTCCGTTCTCCTGTCACTTCCTGCACATGCATATGGTTGTCGAATGCATTTTGGCACTGTCTTCGATGTTGCATCTGATCTTAAATGGACTAAAATGACAACATGAATTTTGAAATAACTCAAACTTCATATATCTTGTCTTACCTTCAGCACACACCACTTGTCTCTGTCAATTCAACGGTCTTGACCTCAGGCATTTCTTGGAGAAACCCATAAAAAAAGTAGTAACATGTAAAATAATCAGGTGAATCTTGACATGATGACGTCTTGTGTCATTCCCAATCCCAGGTCTGTTCAGGTATTTCTGGGATGAACCAAACTAGCCAAAAAAACCACCAGCAACTTGGTTGAACACGTTAAAAAAATTGTTGTTGATCATCTTGACATGACGCGCCCTAAAGATCCTCTTCTCCGAATCCAAGGAATGGAAGAAAAAAATAGAAGTTCACGTTGGACGTTGCTGAAATAAAACTTTTAAGGCTGTATACTGCGTTAGTAGGAAAAAATCATTGAGCTGCGTTGTGTTTGTGTAACTTTATTGATCATCAAAGTGCAGCTTATTACAATAATAATTGAATAGTAAGTGTTTATACTCAGTCCATGTATTAGGAGCCATACTAGATAAAGTGGCAACTGTTTTTGGTGCAACTTTTATTGATCTGCCATCAATTTGTAAGTACATTACAATTAGCTAACTAACTAAAATCATCTGGATCCTTCAGCTCAATGCAGCTTGGCTCATCTTGAGTCGGACATATTTCACGTAGACTTGAACAATCGCAGAAAGGAAAGTAGCCCCCAAAAAGAGCATCTTGATAAAAACGAAGAAAAAAGTTGATGCCGTAGGCGATCTTGACAGGACGAGCCAAAAAACAGATTCTTCGAAAAAAGATGGAAAAATAACGCAAGAAAGGATGAAAATCATGGGTGTTCGACGTTGCTGAAATAAAACTGCATTAGTAAGTTGTATCGGTAGTTTTATTATATTAAAATAAGTTTAAGAAACCACAGTGACAACAATGTGTTTTGTTCTTTTATTTTTTGTGATTTTAGATCAAGATAACTAAAGATATCCCTTCCTACTATTTAGAAATGTAATCACAGCTAGACTGCAGGATTATCTTAAATTAAAAGAAGGACACCAAAAACACAACAGCGTTTGTATCTTTTATTGAATTGCATTCATTAGTTAAGAAGTTTAAACAAATAAGCAAATTATGGGAAGGCCCCGACCCATCGAATGGACACCCAAGGGTTCCCCAGACCTTACGCAGTGATAATTGGCGGCTTGATATCGAAATATTGAGCCTGAGGTGACCTCAAGCTAGATCGAAACAAAAAGCTAAGACGAAATCGAAATCTGAGCCGAAAGTCGAAGCCGCATCTATGCTTATTATATAAGTAATAAAAATTCACTAACCTGGTGTCCCTTCGTTAACTTGGGCTGATAGATTATGGTTCAACGTTTACAAAGCTGAACACGCTCGTGCAAAGCAAGTTTCTGATGAACCTTGCTCGGAACGCACGGCAGCATTACTATACATAGACGTTGTACCATGTCAATCGGCCCTACCTTATATGGCTCGGTGCTGTAATCACTTGGTACATCCTCGGTCGGTCACTCTCCAGTTTCGAGGGTGGACTGGTTTGCAGTAGTTTTATGATACGATGTGGTCCAATGGCTTGTCCAATCATGGGTTGAAGGTTTGATATTCTGCCACAATGAGGTTCTGTGGTCTGGTTTGCTGAAATCTGTAAAAGGTGAAATTTCAATAAAAAAGCGTCAATAAACCATAATGAAAGATCACGAGAATATCATTTCACTAAAATTGTTAAAATTTGTGTATTTATAATCGCAGTTTTGATAACCTGGAAAAAAGTTCTTCACAATTTTAATGTTTGTTATACCTACAATTTTTGCACTCTCACACCGTTCACTGTTTGCTCAAAGTTTGATAAAGAGGAAGTTTTATACATGCACACCAATTTTTGACAGTGTGGATTAGGTTATTAAAGAAATAGCAAACAAGGAAATTTTAAGACAAATTAGGTGTCATTTGGCTCTTCCCGAGAGTCCACTCGCCTTAACTGTTAGTCAAGTCGCTAAAAGTATACCCAATTAATAGTACAAAACTTTACTAAAATAGTAACCTTAACAAGATAAATTACTGTGCTGGCTAGGGTTGTAATAATTATTTTAAACAGTATAATAACGTAAAGTCCTTACCTTCTAAACTGATAGCTGAAGCGTGCATAATTTTGAGTAGACTATTCGCCATGTGGTCGAGAGGCAATTTCTATAAAGACCAAAAAAGGTTTTAGAAAGGAAAGTTTTAAAAAAGGATAATATAAAATTTTGAATTAAAGGATATGATTGAGGGAAAGCTTCAATTGCCCGGCGCATAGACTAACAAGTGAAGTGTAATAGAGAAATTGACCCAATTTGGCGCAACTAAGCGGGAGACTGGATTGAAGACGATGACAACGACGACGGCGAAACGACGAAATTAAACCGACGAAAAGACGAACAGACACCTAATCGAGGCCGAAGTTGTTTTTGAAAAGGCGAACTCCTGTCGCTGACCGAATACTTACAAAGCAACCCAATTATGGAAAAGGGATAGGGGAGGCCCTTAACAGCCCAGGGAGCTCCGCTAGCTACTCTAACTACGATTAAGTAAAGCCAAAATAAGAAGTCCAGGGACTTCAAGCCAAAGGTTTGTTTAAAGTATGTTTTGTACGATTCATGCAGAGCGTTACATATTCACCTCTTATACGACCCAACACAAAAAGAATGGACCTTACCTGTGACAAGAAGCTGATAAAGGCATCCTGACGGTGGAGGCTGGGTGTACTGTGGTAATGTGAGACTGACTGATAAACTATGCCGGCCTGGCTGGGTGGTCTGTGGAACAAAGCTGAATTGATCTGGTCTGGTCTGGCGAAGCCGGTCTCTTGTAATGGTCTGTCCGAAACACATGGTCTGGTCTGGTGATCTGGATCCAGGAGGTAGTCTGGTCTGGTGGTCTGCTAGAGAAAATTGGATCGATCTGCTGCCAGGAGAAAGAAAAATAGTTGCCTAATTCATTTCTGCTTAAAATGATTAGTAAACCATAATGAAATTAACGAAAATTAAAACTACAATCTAAAATACATTATTGAAGACTACAGGTGAAGATTTAATAGATGCTTCATATTTGGCTGCTTCAAAACCGAACGATGATTTATCCATAGGCTTCGGTTAAAAGTGTCCCATATGTCACTTTCGCATTCCTTTCGTGGTCGTCTACTTCTGTTTTTGATTTATCCTTCCGTGTAAGATGATCCTCATTTTTCGTCTTTTTCCCCTACTTCCTTCACTTGTTTACTTTAGCTATTTACTATTAACCATCATCTTTTGTCAAGTTAGATCTCCACGACCGAGAATTGAATACTACTGACGCAAACAAAGGATCCAAATGCTCTATTCGGTAGGTGTAATTAAATGAAAACAGCCTAGACTTACCAGGAACTGAGCAGATTGAAGCCTTGGGCTTGAATAACATTGCACTGAATGTCGCACCAGTTTTTTGTAGAGTATCACGACTGAATAAAATAAACAAAACGTTACAGAAAAATTAGTATCAGTTATTAAGATCAGGATTCTTTGTTCGTGTCAGCTGGTAACACTGAATTATTAGCATTTCACGTTTTCCAGTTGTAATCTCATGATGCCAACCCAGAGTGGCCCATCAAATCATTGTCTTTCTGGATTTCTGTGATCGTCTACTGCTATGCAGTTGATGTTTAAAAATTGCTTGGGATGTGTGGTGTGAAACTATTCTTGTAAAAAACCTAGAGTATGTCTTTTCATGATACTTACACAACTTGCCTTAAACTTGGTAATTCCTCCTTTCTCCTGTCACTTCTTGCATATGGCTGTCGAATGCATTCAGTTGCCACTGTCTTCGATGTTGCATCTGCATGATCTAAAATTGACTAAAATGACGACATGAATTTTGAAATAACTCAAACGTCATACAACTTATCTTACCTTCAGCACGCACCATTTGTCTGTCAATTCAGTGTTCACCTTAGGCACTTCTTGGAGAAACTCAACAAAAAAGTAGGAAGATGTAAAATAATCAGGTTAATCTTGACATGATAAACTCTTGATCGTGACGTCTTGTGTCGTCCTAAATCAGAGGTCTGTTCAGGTATTTATGGGGTGAACGCAACTACCAACAAACACCAGCATCTTGGTTGAACACGTTAAAAAAATTGTTGTTGATCATCTTGACATGACGCACCCCCTAAAGGTCCTCTTCTCTGAATCCAAGCAGTGGAAGAAAAAAATAGAAGTTCGAGTTCGACGTTGCTGAAATAAAACTTTAAAGGCTGTATACTGCTTTAGTAGGAAAAAATACATTGAGCTGCGCTGTGTTTGTGTAACTTTATTCATCATCAAAGTGCAGCTTATTACAATGATAAATGAATAGCAAGTCAGTTTATACTAAGTCCATGTAGTAGGAGCCATACTAGATAAAGTGGTAACTGTTTTTTGTTCAACTTTTATTGATCTTCCAGCAATATGTAAGTACATTACAATTAACTAACTACAAATCATCTGGATCCTTCAGCTCGATGCAGCTTGGCTCATCTTGAGTCGGACATATTGTGCGTATTCTTCATCAAAAAGTTGATGTCGCAGGCGATCTTGACAGGAGGCGCCGAAAAAATATATTCTTTGAAAAAAGATGAAAAAATAAAGCAAGAAAGGATGAAAATCGTGGATGTTCGACGTTGCTGAAATAAAACTGCATTAGTAAGTTGTATCGGTAGTTTTATTATATTAAAATAAGTTTAAGAAACCACAGTGACAACAATGTGTTTTGTTCTTTTATTTTTTGTGATTTTAGATCAAGATAACTAAAGATATCCCTTCCTACTATTTAGAAATGTAATCACAGCTAGACTGCAGGATTATCTAAAATTAAAAGAAGGACACCAAAAACACAACAGCGTTTGTATCTTTTATTGAATTGCATTCATTAGCTACAAAGTTTAAACAAATAAGCAAATTATGGGAAGGCCCCGACCCATCGAATGGACACCCAAGGGTTCCCCAGACCTTACGCAGTGATAATTGGCGGCTTGATATCGAAATATTGAGCCTGAGGTGACCTCAAGCTAGATCGAAACAAAAAGCTAAGACGAAATCGAAATCTGAGCCGAAAGTCGAAGCCGCATCTATGCTTATTATATAAGTAATAAAAATTCACTAACCTGGTGTCCCCTCGTTAACTTGGGCTGATAGATTATGGTTCAACGTTTATAAAGCTGAACACGCTCGTGCAAAGCAAGTTTCTGATGAAACTTGCTCGGCACGCGCGGCAGCATTACTATACATAGACGTTGTACCATGTCAATCGGCCCTACCTTATATGGCTCGGTGCTGTAATCACTTGGTACATCCTCGGTCGGTCACTCTCCAGTTTCGAGGGTGGACTGGTTTGCAGTAGTTTTATGATAGGATGTGGTCCAATGGCTTGTCCAATCATGGGTTGAAGGTTTGATATTCTGCCACAATGAGGTTCTGTGGTCTGGTTTGCTGAAATCTGTAAAAGGTGAAATTTCAATAAAAAAGCGTCAATAAACCATAATGAAAGATCACGAGAATATCATTTCACTAAAATTGTTAAAATTTGTGTATTTATAATCGCAGTTTTGATAACCTGGAAAAAAGTTCTTCACAATTTTAATGTTTGTTATACCTACAATTTTTGCACTCTCACACCGTTCACTGTTTGCTCAAAGTTTGATAAAGAGGAAGTTTTATAAATGCACATCAATTTTTGACACTGTGGATTAGGTTATTAAAGAGATAGCAAACAAGGAAATTTTCCGACAAATTAGGTGTTATTTGGCTCTTCTCGAGAGTCCACTCGCCTTAACTGTTAGTCAAGTCGCTAAAAGTATACCCAATTAATAGTACAAAACTTTACTAAAATAGTAACCTAAACGAGATAAATTACTGTGCTGGCTAGGATTGTGATAATTATTTTAAACAGCATAATATTGTTAAGTCCTTACCTTGTAAACTGATAGCTGAGGCGAGCATAATTTTGAGTAGACTCTTCGCCATGTGGTCGAGAGGCAATTTCTATAAAGACCAGAAAAGGTTTTAGAAAGGAAAGTTTTCAAAACGATAATATAAAATTTTGAATTAAAGGATATGATTATGTGAAAGCTTCAATTGCCCGGTGCATAGACTAACAAGTGAAGTGTAATAGAGAAACTGTGGCCGAATTTGGCGCAACTAAGCGGTAGACTGCATTGAAGACGATGACAACGAAGACGGAGAAACGACGAAATTAAACCGAGGAGAAGACGAACAGACACCTAATCGAGGCCGAAATTATTTTTGAATAGGCGAACTCCTGTCGCTGACCGAATACCTGCAAAGCAACTTAACTATGGAAAAGGAGTAGGGGAGGCCCTCACCAGCCCAGGGAGCCCCGCTAGCTACTCTAACTACGATTAAGTAAAGCCAAAATAAGAAGTCCAGGGACCTCAAGCCAAAGGTTTGTTTAAAGTATGTTTTGCACGATTCATGCAGAGCGTTACATATTCACCTCTTATACGACCCAACACACAAAGAATGGACCTCACCTGTGACAAGAAGCTGATAATGGTATCCTGACGGTGGAGGCTGGGTGTACTGTGGTAATGTGAGACTGACTGATAAACTATGCTGGCCTGGCTGGGTGGTCTGTGGAGCAAAGGTGAACTGATCTGGTCTGGTCTGGCGAAGCCGGTCTCTTGTAATGGTCTGTCCGAAACACATGGTCTGGTCTGGTCTGGTCTGGTCTGGTCAAGTCTGGTGATCTGGATCCAGGAGGTTGTCTGGTCTGGTGGTCTGCTCGAGAAAATTGGATCGATCTGCGGCACGGAGAAAGGAAAATAATTGGCTAATTCACTTCTGCTAAAATGTTCAGCAACCATAACGAAATTAACGAAAATTAAAACTACAATCTAAAATACATTATTGAAGACTACAGGTGAAGATTTAATAGATGCTTTATATTTGGCTGCTTCAAAACCAAACGATAATTCATTCATATTCTCGTTAAAAGTGTCCAATATGTCACTTTCGTGTTGCTTTCTTGGTCGTTTACTTCTGTTTTTGATTTATTTTTCCGTGTAAGATGATCTTCATTTCTCGTCTTTTCCCCCTACCTCCTTCACTTATTTACTTAGCTATTTACTATTAACCATCATCTTTAGTCAAGTTAGATCTCCGCAACCGAGAATTGAATCTTAATGATGCGAACAAAGGTTCCAAAGGCTCTATTTGGTAGGCAGAATTGTACGAAACAGCTTAGACTTACCAGGAACTAAGCAGATCGAAGAACTGGGCTTGAATAACGTTGGACGAACACTGCACTGAATATCGCACCAGTTGTTTGTAGAGTATCACGACTGAATAAAATAAACAAAACGTTACAGGAGAATAAGTATCAGTTATTGAAATGGCAACAAGATCAGGATTCTTCGTTCGTGTCAGCTGGTAACACTGACTGATTAATATTTCACGTTTTCAAGTTGTAATCTCATGATGCCATCCCAGAGTGGCCCATCAAATCATTGTCTTTCTAGATTTCTGTGATCTTCTACTGCTGTACAGTTTATGTTCAAAAATTGCTTGGAATGTATGGTGTGAAACTATTCTTGTCTGAAATCTAGGGTATGTCCTTTTCATGATACTTACTAAAATTGGCTTTTACTTGGCACTTCCTCCGTACTCCTGTCGCTTCTTGCACATCCATATGGTTGTCGAATGTATTTTGGCACTATCTTCGATCTTGAATCTGATCTAAAATTGACTAAAATGACAACATGAATTTCGAAATAACTCAAACTTCATACAACTTATCTTACCTTCAGCAGGCACCCCTTGTCTCTGTCAATTCAGTGTTCACCTCAGGCATTTCTTGGAGAAACTCTTAAAAAAAGTAGGAAGATGTAAAATAATCAGGTGAATCTTGGCACGATGAACTCTTGATCGTGAAGTCTTGTGTCATTCCAAACCAGAGGTCTGTTCAGGTATTTCTGGGATGAACGCAGCTACCAAAAAAAACACCAGCATCTTGGTTGAACACGTTAAAAAAATGGCTGTTGATCATCTTGACATGACGCGCCCTCAGGGTCCTCTTCGTCGAATCCAAGCAGTAGAAGAAAAAAATAGAATTTCGCGTTCGACCTTGCTGAAATAAAACTTTTAAGGCTATATAGTGCGTTAGTAGGAAAAAAATACGTTGAGCTGCGTTGTGTTTGTGTAACTTTATTGATCATCCAAGTGCAGCTTATTACAATGATAAATGAATAGCAAGTGTTTATAGTCCATGTAGTAGGTGCCTCATTAGATAAAGTGGCAACTGTTTTTTGTTCAACTTTTATTGATCTTCCACAGCAACATGTAAGTACATTACAATTAACTAACTACAAATCATCTGGATCCTTCAGCTCAATGCAGCTTGGCTCATCTTGAGTCGGACATATTGGACGTAGACTTGAACAGTCGCAGAAAGGAAAGTAGCCCCCAAAAAGAGTATCTTGATAGAAATGAAGAAAAAAGTTGATGTCGCAGGAGATCTTGACAGGACGCGCCAACAAATATATTCTTCGAAAAAGATGAGAAAATAACGCCAAAAAAAGGATGAAAATCTTGGATGTTTGACGTTGCTGAAACAAAACTGCATTAGTAGGATGTATCGTTAGTTACAAGGTTATCTTAAATTAAAGAAAGGACACCAAAAACACAACAGCGTTCGTATCTTTTATTGAATTGCATTCATTAGTTACAAAGTTTAAACAAATAAGCAAATAATGGGAAGCCCCCGACCCAT
Source organism: Porites rus (assembly GCA_964035705.1). Classification (NCBI taxonomy): domain Eukaryota; kingdom Metazoa; phylum Cnidaria; class Anthozoa; order Scleractinia; family Poritidae; genus Porites; species Porites rus. Next base: position 28,071,305 of record OZ038000.1, read on the forward strand.
CGAATGGACACCCAAGGGTTCCCAAGCTTACGCAGTGATAACTGGATGCTTGATATTAAACATTGTCGATACCAAGCCTGAGATGACCTCAAACTAGATCGAAACAAAAAGCTAAGACGAAATCGAAATCTGAGCCGAAAGTCGAAGCTGCATCTATGCTTATTATATAAGTAATAAAAATTCACTAACCTGTTGTCCCTTCGTTAACTTGGGCTGATTGATTATGGTTCAACGTTTACAAAGCTGAACACGCTCGTGCAAAGCAAGTTTCTGATGAAACTTGCTCGGCACGCGCGGCAGCATTACTATACATAGACGTTGTACCATGTCAATCGGCCCTACCTTATATGGTTCGCTGCTGTCATCACTTGGTACATCCTCGGTCGGCCACTCTCCAGTTTTGAGGGTGGACTGGTTTCCAGTAGCTTTATGATACGATGTGGTCCAATGGCCCGTCCAGTCATAGGTTGAAGGTTTGATATTCTGCCACAATGAGGTTCTCTGGTCTTGTTTGCTGAAATTTGTAAAAGGTAAAATTTCAATAAAAAAAGCGTCAATAAACCACAATGAAAGATCTCGAGAATATGATTTAATTGAAATTGTTACAATTTGTGTATTTATAATTGCAGTTTTGATGACCAGGAAAAAGTTCTTCACAATTTTAATGTTTGTTATACCTACAATTTTTGCACTCTCACACCGTTGACTGTTTGCTCAAAGTGTGATAAAGAGAAGTTGTATACATGTATATCAATTTTTGACACTGTGCATTAGTTTAGTAAAGAAATGGGAAACAAGAAAATTTTCCGACAAGTTAGGTGTTATTTGGCTCTACCCGAGACTCCACTAACCTTAACTGTTAGTCAAGTCGCTAAAAGTATACCGAATTAATAGTACAAAACTTTAATCAAATAGTAACCTAGACGAGATAAATTACTGTGCTGGCTAGGGTTGTAATAATTATTTTAAACAGCATAATATCGTAAGGTCCTTACCTTGTAAACTGATAGCTGAGGCGAGCATAATTTTGAGTAGACTCTTCGCCATGTGGTTGTGGGGTAGTTTCTGTAAAGACCAAAAGAAGGGTTTAGTAAGTAAAGTTTTGAAAATGATAATATAAAATTTAGAATAAAACATATTATCGAGTGAAAGCTTTACTTGCCCACCGCATAGACTAACAAGTGAAGTGTAATAGAGAAATTCGCCGAATTTGGCGCTACTAAGCGGGAGACTGGATGGAAGACGATGACATTGACGACGGCGAAACGACGAAATTAAACCGACGAAAAAACGAACAGACATCTAATCGAGGCCGAAATTGTTTTTGAAAAGGCGAACTCCTGTCGCTGACCGAATACCTGCAAAGGAAGTTAACTATGGAAAAGGAGTAGGGGAGGCCCTCGCCGGCCCACGGAGCCCCGCTAGCTACTCTAACTACGATTAAGTAAAGCCGAAATAAGAAGTCCAGGGACTTCAAGCCAAAGGTGTTTTTAAAGTATGTTTTGTACGATTCATGCAGAGCGTTACATATTAACCTTTCATACGACCCAACACACAAAGAATGGACCTTACCTGTGACAAGAAGCTGATAATGGCATCCTGACGGTGGGGGCTGGGTAAACTATGCTGGCCTGACTGGGTTATCTGTGGAAGAAAGCTGAACTGATCTGGTATGGTACAGATCTGGTCTGGTCTGGCGAAGCCGGTCTCTTCTAACTGTCTGTCCAAAACACATGGTCTGGTCTGGTCAAGTCTGGTGATCTGGATCCAGGAGGTAGTCTGGTCTGGTGGTCTGCTCGAGAAAATTGGATCGATCTGCTGCAAGGAGAAAGAAAAATAATCGGCTAATTAACTTCGGCTTAAAATGTTCAGCAACCATAACGAAATTAACGAAAATTAAAACTACAATCTAAAATACATTATTGAAGACTACAGGTGAAGATTTAATAGATGCTTTATATTTGGCTGCTTCAAAACCAAACGATAATTCATTCATATTCTCGTTAAAAGTGTCCAATATGTCACTTTCGTATTGCTTTCTTGGTCGTCTACTTCTGTTTTTGATTTATTCTTCCGTGTAAGATGATCTTCATTTTTCGTCTTTTCCCCCTACTTCCTTCACTTATTTGCTTTAGCTATTTACTATTAACCAACATCTTTAGTCAAGTTAGATCTCTGCAACCGAGAATTGAATCTTAATGATGCGAACAAAGGTTCCAAAGGCTCTATTTGGAAGGTGGAATTGTACGAAAAATCTTAGACTTACCAGGAACTAAGCAGATCGAAGCACTGGGCTTGAATAACGTTGGACGATCACTGCACTGAATATCGCACCAGTTGTTCGTAGAGCATCACGACTGAATAAAATAAACAAAACATTACAGGAAAATAAGTATCAGTTATTGAAATGGCAACAAGATCAGGATTCTTTGTTCGTGTCAGCTGGTAACACTGACTGATTAGCATTTCACGTTTTCAAGTTGTAATCTCATGATGCCATCCCAGAGTGATCCATCAAATCATTGTCTTTCTAGATTTCTGTGATCTTCTACTGCTGTACAGTTTATGTTCAAAAATTGCTTGGAATATATGGTGTGAAACTATTCTTGTCTGAAATCTAGGGTGTCTTTTCATGATACTTACAAAAATTGGCTTATACTTGGCATTTCCTCCGTTCTCCTGTCACTTCCTGCACATGCTGATGGCTGTCGAATGTATTTTGGCACTGTCTTGGACGTTGCATCTGATCTAAAATTGACTAAAATGACAACATGAATTTTGAAATAACTCAAACTTCACATATCTTTTCTTACCTTCAGCACGCAACACTTGTCTCTGTCAATTCAATGGTCCTGACCTCGGGCATTCCTTGGAGAAACCCATCAAAAAAGTAGGAACATCTAAAATAATCAGGTGAATCTTGACATGATAAACTCTTGATCGTCACGTCTTGTGTCATTCCCAATCGCAGGTCTGTTTAGGTATTTCTAGGATGAACGCAACTACCAAAAAAAACACCAGCATCTTGGTTGAACACGTTAAAAAAAATTTCTGTTGATCATCTTGACACGACGCGCCCTTAGTTTCCTCTTCTTCGATTCCAAGCAGTAGTAGAAAAAAATAGAAGGTCGCGTCCGACGTTGCTGAAATAAAACTTTTAAGGCTGTATACTGCGTTAGTAGGAAAAAAATACATTGAGCTGCATCGTGTTTGTGTAACTTTATTCATCATCAAAGTGCAGCTTATTACAATGGTAATTGAATAGCAAGTGTTAATACTAAGTCCATGTAGTAGGAACCATACTAGATAAAGTGGCAACTGTTTTTTGTTCAACTTTTATTGTTCTTCTACAGCAACATGTAAGTACATTACAATTAACTAATTACAAATCATCTGGATCCTTCAGCTCGATGCAGCTTGGCTCATCTTGAGTCGGACATATTGGGCGTAGACTTGAACAATCGTAGAAAGGAAAGTAGCCGCGCAATAGAGTATCTTGATAAAAATGAAGAAAAAATTTGATGTCGCGGGCCATCTTGACAGTACGCGCCGAAAAATATATTCTTCGAAAAAAGATGGAAAAATAAGGCAAAAAAGGATGAAAATCTTGGATGTTCGACGTTGCTGAAATAAAACTGCATTAGTAAGTTGTGTCGTTAGTTTTATTATATTAAAATAAGTTTAAGAAACCACAGTGACAACAATGTGTTTTGCTCTTTTATTTTTAGTGATTTTAGTACAAGATAATTAAGATATCCCTTCCTACTATTTCGAAATGTAATCACAGCTAGACTACAAGATTATCTAAAATTAAAAAAAGGACACCAAAAACACAACAGCGTTCGTATCTTTTATTGAATTGCATTCATTAGTTACAAAGTTTAAACAAATAAGTAAATTATGGGAAGGCCCCGACCCATCGAATGGACACCCCAGGGTTCCCCAGACCTTACGCAGTGATAATTGGCGGCTTGATATCGAAATATTCTCGATACCAAGCCTGAGATGACCTCAAACTAGATCGAAACAAAAAGCTAAGACGAAATCGAAATCTGAGCCGAAAGTCGAAGCCGCATCTATGTTTATAATATAAGCAATAAAAATTCACTAACCTGGTGTCCCTTCGTTAACTTGGGCTGATAGATTATGGTTCAACGTTTATAAAGCTGAACACGCTCGTGCAAAGCAAGTTTCTGATGAAACTTGCTCGGCACGCGCGGCAGCATTACTATACATAGACGTTGTACCATGTCAATCGGCCCTACCTTATTCGCTGCTGTCATCACTTGGTACATCCTCGGTCGGTCACTCTCCAGTTTCGAGGGTGGACTGGTTTCCAGTAGCTTTATGATACGATGTGGTCCAATGGCTTGTCCAATCACAGGTTGAAGGTTTGATATTCTGCCACAGTGAGGTTCTCTGGTCTGGTTTACTGAAATCTGTAAAAGGTAAAATTTCAATTAAAAAAAAGCGTCAATAAACCATAATGAAAGCTGCGCTCGAAAATATGATTTAATTGCAATTGAAAAAATTTGTGTATTTATAATCGCAGTTTTGATAACCAGGAAAAAGTTCTTCGCAATTTTAATGTTTGTTATACGTCCAATTTTTGCACTCTCACAGCGTTCACGTTTTGCTCAAAGTGTAATAAAGAGCAAGTTGTATACATGTGTATCAGTTTTTGACACTGTGCATTAGTTTAGTAAAGAAATAGCGAACAAGAAAATTTTCCGACAAATTAGGTGTTATTTGGCTCTTCCCGAGAGTCCACTCGTCTTAACTGTTTGTCAAGTCACTAAAAGTATACCGAATTAAAGCTAATTAATAGTACAAAACTTTAATAAAATAATAACCTGAACGAGATAAATTACTGTGCTGGCTAGGGTTGTAATAATTATTTTAAACCGCAGAACAAGGTACCGTTCTTACCTTTGAAACTGATAGCTAAGGCGTGCAAACTGTCGAGTCGACTCTTCGCCATGTGGTCGCGAGACAATTTCTGTAAAGACCAAAAAAAAGTTTTTAGTAAGTGAAGTTTTCAAAATGATAATATTAAATTTAGAATTAAAACATGTTATCCCATTTTATCTATCACTTTTCTAGAATGCGAATTACAAACTGAACTCGCTCTGAGTTGGTGCATTAGGCATTTAAGCTCATTTAATAACATCCTCAAATTCAACCTACCTGAGTTTGGTCACCTGGCTTGGTTTGCTGTATCTCGTCTCACGAGTGATATAATTTTCAGTGTCGTTTTTGTGGTAAATGGAGAAGATAGCAAGACGACAGTGGAAGAAACTGAAAGAGTAATATTCTTCTAGAGTTGTCCACAACAGAGTGTGCTTTTGCGTCTTCCTACGCCAACCGAATAATTATTAAACTGTCGTTTTAAAACTTGCACAGGAATTTGAACGTGGCGCTGCCGAGCAATCTCGTGATTTCAAAATCGTTTCTTGATTGGTTCTTTCCATCCACGTAAAACTTCAAAATTAAAATCTGCAATTCCCAATGAGATTTATAATACAATAGCCCTAATTTGCAAATAAGAACAACAACGACTTGAAGGAAGGACTCTGGAATCATCCTGCATATTCGTACATATGTTCTATTTGGGGATTTCAGGATTACAATACTCCCTAGAACAAAAAAGGGCACGATTTTTGAGGGTTTATGTAAAGAAAAAAAGTTACCCCTGCATTGTACGAGAAGATATCTTGAACAGGGGAGTTGATACGATTTTTAAGCAAGGGCCCTACGCCAGCTTTTTATTGGGACATGAAAGGAAGAGACTGAAATTTGGAAACGAATTTTCCAGTATTCTAGTATTTTGATTTCTCCTTTCCGGTGGCCGGATCCCTTTATTTATTTATCTATTTCTTGGTTTATTGATAGAAACTATGGGCAGATAACAGTTAAACGCCATTTTCACCATACTATCATAAAACAAAAACAAATAAATGATATCGATATCAAAGTTCTGAAAGTTCTTAACACATACTATTAAAGTACGACAATCCTAAGAAAAAAAGCACTTTGTTCATTTATTTAATGGTTATTCATTTTCCTCTCGTCTTCGCCCCCTCCCCACCCTACCCCAGGCATCAAAGAAGCCCTTGCAGGGGAGAGTAAGTAACCCTTTTTAGCCTTAGCAGTGACCAGCGTCTAGTTATTTCTTCTTAGGTATCCTCCTCATAAGAATAAAAAATTATTCATGAACAAATTTCTCGAAATAAAAATTGTCCCTGAATGGATAATTCGAACCGTTCGCTAGTCAAATTTTCCCGCGCACATTGCCTTGTCAGCGGTAAACTTGACTCGGATCATGTGATCACTGCCCGCCAAAACAGAATCAAGCTTCGAAGGAGGATTTGTATTCGATGTTCTCGTGATTTTCGCTGTTCTTTTCGGTTTTGGGACATTTTGTGAGAAACAAATACCTTAAAAGCGTCTTCAGGTAGGTACGACAAATTATAAACTAACATTGACGAAGAAAGATGCCCAATTTCACGTTTATAATGGGGTCATCTTTCTACTGTCAATCGATCGATGAAGTCCCCAAAGTTTTGTTGGGTTTATTTTAAGGTTATATCTACTTGTAAACTCAGCATTTATTGATAAGTTGCCTGTTACATTGCTTTTAGAGTGCTAAGATATTATATAGTCTTTCAGATCGTTTATAGATACGTTTTGGAGGAGTGATAGCTGAATGGCAAGCTTTTACATTTCAATTAATGTTGCTCCTCTGACAGGATGCCTTTTATCGCATTGGTTTTCTGTTATAAAGGCACATTCATGATGAAAATGGCTACTGCGAATTTATTAAGATTACCTAAAGGGTTAAATTCTAATTCTCGTCTTGAACAGTATCATACACAATCAGCTGGTCTGGTATTTTGCATGAATGATAATAAGCTCAAAGGTTTTTGGTGAAAAAAAGTGCTTATCTCAGGAGATAGTTTACGTGTTATTCAGGGTTTGTTTCTTTTAGGAGTAATCTACCCTTTTGTTAACCCCCCCCCCCCCTCCTTACTCCACTTTGAAACCTTAATTAAGCGCATTTCTCTGATAATAGGTCTTACACCTGATTTGCTGCTTGCCAATTTCCCCGGCGGGGGGGGGAGGTACTCTCTTACAAGAGGCTATTGGGGATGTGCCACTGGATGGGGTCGCATTTTCACGACTGGAGTGACTATAATGGGGTTGCGTTTTCAACAGAGTTTCTAGAATGGGGTCGCAAATTTTCGTATTTTTGGGGTAAGTAGGGATTCAAAATGGGAAGATTGTCGGTTAAAAAAATCAGAAGGTTGTTGTTTTTTAAATTTAACAATAAGCCTGTATTGACCGCATTACATTCCGCTGCTTGAAACCACACTGACAAGGTAGATGTGTGAATAGAAAGTGACTAAGTTGGGATCGCGAAAATTACTTTTTCCAAAAAATGACTAAGATGGGGTCTATAATTGGCCAAAAAATAGACTATAATAGGTTAGGGGCTCTTAGAGGCCAGCAGCACATACCTAGAAAACATTAACCCAAGTACCCCCCAAGGCCAATTTCGCTACATCCAAGTTTCTACCAACATACTGGCTTGCTGTCTATTGACAAAGTCCAAGACTAGAATCTTTTGGGTAGTCACTAACTAGGAGGTAGCAAATTCAATTAGAAGCAAAACCAGTTATTGCTGGCCTGAATAATATTTGGGTTATATAAAGGTTGTTTATGTTCTTAATACAGATGATGCCTGTGTTGCAACCAGACGAGGAGGAAGCTAGCGGCAGTAGTGTAGGAGCCAGTAGTCCTGCCGTCAGTACACCATCTCCTTCTAGGACAAAGGTTAGTGGTTTGATGACTGTTGCAAAGAGTTGCTTTTGTGTTAATTGAAGTCAATAATATACAACTATAGTAGCGGATATATTTTACCGAGACATGAAGCATCAAGGTATATATCTAGCGCTATGAACCAACCCTGAGGGGGATAGTTGTTTTAGTATTTTACCAAATCAGTTGGATAAAAATCAAAAAGAAACTTTTTGTAACGAAAAGACATCACTTAGTTAGAGTTTGTTTACGTTTCAATTGACAGTGTTTCAGGATCATTTTTTATGATTTTGTTGCAAACTCAATGAGAAAATTTTTTTCTTCCTACCAGTAAACACCAACAAGCCAAATTTTGTCTCTTTCTTGGTATTTGCTGGTGCAGCTGCTTCATTGACTGCTAAAATTTTATCTTTCAAAACTGTTGCAAAACGGGAAACCATTTTGAATCTCGTCCAAAAAGAGCAAATATCCAAGGATATTCTGAGTTACGGGAGCTAATCAGAATGTGCAAAAATTGCAATCCACTGATTTGGTGAATACTAATATTGTTTATTTTACAATCAACTGTCTCTTAACAGACACCTTTATAAGAAGACGTTGGTAGATCGGACACCTAGAGCTGGTCCCTACCTTTCTTTAATCCTTTTATTTGACTCTCTAAAAGACGGACGTCACTCTAAGACACTTTGTGTCATTCCCAGAGGTGTCCATCTTAAAGGGAGTTGACAGCATTTTGTGTACTTTCTGTATGATTTTCCTGCTTCAAGACTTAATTCTAGATACCCATACACCATACAAGCTTTAGTTTACATAATTTATATGAAAATTCTTAGGTGCTAAATGTGATAGTCTGTTATGGTGATTGTTAGACTAGCTCATCAGGCCCCTCACCGAGACGCAGTGGCAGGAAGACAAAGCAACGAATCCTATATGGTCACAAGAAAGACACTCCTTTGACACCACATTCTCAACCTAGAAAGGCAAAGGAGACTCTAGACAGTGGATCAGATGAAGATGAGGAAGAAAAAGACAGAGAAGAGGCCAGGTAATAATTAACTTTAAATTGAGTGGAGATTACCAGAGCTACAACCATCATCTTTCCACATTTATTAAGGACAGTGTCTGTTTTTTTTACTGTCAAAACAAATACGCATTCAGATTCAATCACTTGTCTCAAAAGAAATTTATTATTTACCATGCTTGATAAGTGTGGGATTTGCAGGTAGACCAATAATTACTAAAACAAGTTACTGCCAAGTTATTACATTTTTACAACAGTCTACTTGTACTCAAAGCAATTCCCAAATTTTATTACCCTAGTTTACCTATCTTTCACTAGTCCTGTGGTAGCCTCTGCGTACCTCTACGTCAACAGCTGAGATAACTTTTTTGGGGGATATTTAATTCAGTTTAACCAACTTCTTCAGCCAGAAGTTGTATTTATGTTGTTGGTGTTGTTTCTTATTTAGTGAACAGTCATCGGGGAATCAATCCAGTGATGACAGTGATCTGGAGACACCAGTGCATGCACCTGCCCCTGGACGAGGACGAAAAAGGGCGGCCACAATTTTCAAGGCTGTTCCGGTATAGTTGCCCTGTGATTTTGTTACAAAATAGTTACACCAATGTATGGTGAGTCTACTAACTCATCTTGAGAGACATCATGAGTCCTAGTGCAGGACCTGTGAAGCATGTTTGAACTTACCCTTAACAATAAACATAGGAAAAACATAAGGGATTACAGCTGTACATGTATATGGCCCAGTCATGATTGCACAGAAGTGAGGGTAGTAGAGTGAGCCTTAACCCATTCGCTCCTGGAGTTTTTGCCAAAAAACGCATTTTGAAGCTAGTCGAGTGGTTTTCTGGTCACTGTCGTGCTATAAAGAGCTAAAACTTACCACAAACCGGTTTACAGGTCGTACACTTCATGGCCTTCTGATCCAGATGCAAAATATCAGCTTGCGAAGTTCAGGCATGCGCAGAAAGCAAAATTTCGACATAGTTTTTGGGTTTAAAAGTGACACAGCAGTCTTGACTTTTACTTTTCGCTTTCTCTTCTCCCCTCTTTTTTCACTTTTCTTGCCTCATTTTTTTTTCTCTTGCTGGGCATTTAGTAGGCTTCATTTTGGTGGGAATAGTTTTTAGGAAAGCTTTTAGGATCTTAGGATTAGGTGAAAGGAAAGGTAGGTGGGCAATGGAACAAGATTTTCATGGAGATTTTCAGGTCAATGTTACATGGTTTTTTGCCTCTTTCTCCGGGATCCTTGACTGAATTGTGCTCATTCTGGTATGGTTTGAAAGATCTCTTCACTCTGCACAAGTTAGCGGGCAAAGTTGTCCTTGACCGTTAAAACTTGTGACGTCACAAAGGGTAAAAAGGACGTGGATCCGCACGGGCGGTTACGGGCGGTTCAGGGGCGAATGGGTTTAAAAGTGACACAGCAGTCTTGACTTTTACTTTTCGCTTTCTCTTCTCCCCTCTTTTTTCACTTTTCTTGCCTCATTTTTTTTTCTCTTGCTGGGCATTTAGTAGGCTTCTAGGTCGGACAAAACTAAGGTTCTAGCTGTTGGATTACCACAACTTTTAAAGAAACTGTCATCATTCAGTATAACACTTTTTGACAAGGAAATAACACCTGTGCCTGTCGTTAAGGACTTGGGTGTTCTTCTCGACACACGCCTCAGTTATAACCAACATATCACTGAGATTGCCTCTAAATGCCTTTTTAAATTGTACCAAATTAACAGAATCAAGCACCTCCTGGATAGGAAAACACTTCTGTTAGTAATAAATTCATTTGTCTTTAGTAAACTCCAATATTGTTCAACTGTCTGGAGTAATACCAGCAGCAGCAATATTGACAAGTTACAAAAAGTCCAAAACTTTGCTGGGCGAATTATTCTGGGACTAAGAAAGTATGACCATATTTCGGATGGGTTGCGATCATTGAAATGGCTTCCTATTAGAGAGAAACTCATTCTAAATGACGCTACTATGATGCACAAATGTATTAACAAGCTTGTTCCAGACTATCTTGCTGATATGTTTAAATCACGTTCTCAAGTCCATAATAGACAAACTCGATCATCTGGTGCTTTGGATATACCTTTATGTCGCCTGTCAACAGGGCAGCGCTCCTTTGCTTTCAGAGGAGCCAAACTCTGGAACTCCTTGAATGATAACATTAAGTCCTTAAAATGCCCCAGGAATTTTAGACGTCATCTTGCAAATGTTTTATTAAGTTGATATATTATATTATTGATATATATTTTGTAATTATAATATTATTGTATTTACATTCTCAATTAATTTATATATTTGTATTTTTTTATTCTATTGAGCTGAAAAGCCCACTTAGGGAGCATCAATAAAGTGTATGTATGTATGTATGTATGTAACATACAATAAATTATTAAATGTACCGAAATAAATTTTGCACAGGCAGAAAATTTCAGTTTTTCTTCCTATTGCGTGGGTTAGAGAAAAAAAACAAACACACACAAGCATTTATCTTCCCTCACTCTCCATCCTTCTATCATCATACCTATTTGTCAACCCGTAACTATAACCTGCAATGAGTTAACTGGTAGTCTTGTTTTACTTAGGCACCCAAGAGAGCCAGATCTAAACCCTCTTCTGCCCGTAAATCACCAGCTCAAAAGAGATCAAGGAAGTCTAAAGGAGGTGCTGAGAGTGATGATAGTCAGGGGAGCTTGTTTGACATCGTGAAGGCTGGTAAAGGAGCTCTCAGGGTAAGAATGTCGATGGAACAGTACATTGTACAAGGTTGTTAGTTCTGTAAGAGAAGTTATCTAAAATTCCAGTGTTTTGTGTATGCATTGCTCATGCATGCAGATGATGGACTCTCTCTTTTACATTCTTTTATGTTTAATTAAAAATAAGATGCCTGTGTAACATTCATAATTTATTTTTTTGTGGTACAATAATATTATTGCGCTGGCTATTTCATTTTAGGCTGTGGTAGATGACTGGATTGAAAGTTACACTTCAGACAGAGAAAATGGAATGGTGGATCTTATCCAGTTTTTTGTTCAGTGCTGTGGCTGTAAAGGTCTGTTGAAACATTGACCCCCCAGAAGATAATAATACTTGTATGTGACCACATCCTGTAACTGACCAGTTAGCCAAAACAACTAAAATTTTCCAGTCAATGCCACCTTTTGAAAGCGGTCTTGACCATTTTTTAGGCTGACGGTTTTATAACTTTCAATATTGTTTTTAACCAACCTTAAGTGACTACTTCACATAGTCTTGGTCTAAACTCTATGTTCATTGTAGATACTATGTTAATCAGAGTATGCAAAGAGTGTTCATTGCCAGCATGAAACTGTACATAATTGTTGTAACTTATTGCAATGCATGTGTCCAGACTTCTTCTTGGAAGACCCCTGCATTTTGATTCTCAAAAGCAACCTTTAAATTATTTATGCCTTGCATGTATTGTCCTTTTTTCTAGGAACTGTCTTACCTACAATGTTGGAGGAGGAAGAAAGTGTGAATGCGGTCCGTCAACTGACGGAACAATTTGATGAGGTCAGAAGGAAAAAACGAACTTTATAACCTTCAGTCTCAAGTTCAAAATTTAAAATGCAATCTCTCAACTCAACTCCTCTGAATAGACTTTAAGTATATTATTTATATTTTTTATCGATGTTTTGTTAACATCAATGTCCATTGCTTTGCAGGACAGCCACGAATATCCACTGATTATGACTGGTCAAAATTACAAGAAGTTCAGAGTGAGTGAAGTTTATAGATCTTGTAGGTCTGCTAAACTGACTGGTGAAGCAAAATACAGTTAAAACTCTTCAACACAGACCCCAAAAGGGCAAAGTTTCACATCTTAGAAACAAAGAGAACTATTTGTAATAAAGAGGTATAATGTCCATGTTACGGAGGAGTCTGTAATAAAGAGTTCCATGGAAACAAAATAATATACTGAAATCCACAAAAACACCTTAGCTATAGTTTGCTTGGTAAACTGACCGTTTGTAGATACATAAGTTAACATACACTGTAGGTATCTTTTACCCACAGTCCAGCAAAACACTTGCAGTTGTACAAGTGTAAGAGTAATAAGACTTGTCCTAATAAAATCCTAAAACATTATTTCTCCCATTTATTTCTAGGCAAACTTTACAGAGTTTGTAAATTCACTGATCCAGCAGTGTCGACATAGTATAATATACGATGAATACATGCTGGATACGTTAGTCTCCTGGCTCATCCGATTGTCAGACTCACAGGTCCGTGCCTTCAGGCACACAAGCACTTTAGCAGGTAAGTCTTTAAATCTCTTTTTATTGATTTAAAATAAAAACTTAGTGTAGCCTTGCAATCTGTGTAGAAGAAAAGTGGCTTTTTCCAAGTTCAAGTTCAAAGTACCAGTTTTGCAGCCTGATGATTAAGAAAATTTAATGTCTTTTTGGATTTGGGTGCGGCCAAAATGCTGTCTGATGGGGGCTAGCGAAGTGCAAGGCTGCCCATATGAATGTGGCCCCTGACTTTAAAATTAAAAAGGAAAAAAAAAAGAAAAATTAATAGAGCCAAAAAAACCCTGACTGTTTGATTCTCCATCTACATTTTGTATTTACCCGGCAGCTTAAACAGGGTTCGCACAGTCTTGAAAAGTCCTTGAATTTTAGAGTAAATCCTTGAAAAGTCCTTGAATGCCAAAAATCCTTGAAAAGTCCTTGAATTCCACGATAAGGTCTTGAAAAGTCCTTGAATTTTCGCCAACATAGACTCTGAAGAGTACCAGGAAAGTTGTATCGTGAAGATTAGGGTGTTCTTTCGTTTTAATTTTGTAAAAAAAAAAAAATCTTTTGTGACACAGTCCAATTCCCTCAGGAGAACATCTAAAGAAAAGGCAAAGGAACTTAAGACCCTGGATAGCAAGTTGGAAGAGAAGCTTCAGGCATTAAAAAACTGTTAATTTGAAAGGTACAGAACGCTTTATTTTGTTAAACGAGTAACATGACATTCCATGAAGAGTCCTTGAAAAAAAATTTTGGTCCTTGAAAAGTCCTTGAAAAGTCCTTGAAAAAAGATTTCAATTTGCTGTGCGAACCCTGTTAAAATCCTAGTGACAAACCTAGGCCGACTTGTTTTCATCCAAGAAAGAATCATTAGTTTTTCATTATCTTCAACTGCATGTTGTTTTTAGGAATGAAACTTGTTTCAGCGTTGATTCATGTAGCGAAGAATGTTCATGTAGAGTTGGATAACACCCAGGTATGTAAATTAATAACCATTAAGTTTGTTTTAAGATTTTTCAGGCTATGATGTAGAGACAGGCTGTAAAAAGTGCTTAGTGGTACATGGACACCAGTAGCAATCCTTTATGTTTCTCTCTCATGGTTTTACACATTTTGTCTCTAGCGCCAATTGGATAGTGAAAGCAGTAAAGTTTCCTCTAAGAAAGCTATGGAAAAAATTGAGATGCTTCAAAATAGAAGACAAGAGGTAAATAATAATATTATTATGGTGTTAAGTCTCTTGTTCCACAGCACAGTTTTTGTAACAATAGAGGTGTCTGTGGGGGGTCAGAAATATTAACTCTGAACCATAAATTAATTTTTTTCTTTTTGCATTTAACAGCTGAGACAGAACATCAGTGACTTAGAAGACATGATGAACTTTGTGCATCAAGGAATGTTTATTCACAGATACAGGTAAATTTTGAAATACACATAGTTGCATAAAATCACCTTTCTAAAAGCCTGTGAACATGTTGTAGATTTTTGACACGCTGTGTATTTCTTTCTTCAGAGATTCCAGACCAGAAATCCGAGCCTTATGTATTGCAGAAATGGGAACATGGATGAAAGATTACAGGTACCTAATACAGCATCAGAGACTCATGTTATTTATTTAAAATAGTTTTGATTTGTTCATGCATGAAACAGGAACTCTGAAGAACTCGTTAGTTGAAAGTGATTGTGCTTTCCAGATCACATTTCAGGATTTTCAATAAGAATTGTAGTAGCAGGAGAAAGGTGTAACATTACGGGAGAATATTTTGAAAGATCATAGGCTACTGAATGTTTTTCTGAGAATTCTGCATAGCAAAGGCAGAATTCCACAATGCCTAATGAACACCTGGTATTTGAATTTGGAGATGGTTTTTGAGGAGAGGGGAAAACTGGTGAACCTAGAGAAAAATCTCCTAGAGCAAGAGAGAGAATGAACAACAAACTCAACCTACTTTTGGCATCAATGCCAGGAATTGAACTAAAGCTTTCACACCACCTTTGCTTCCCTGTGTGTGTTTTTTTTTTTACCATTTAATGTTCCTTTGATGTTGTCTCTGTTTTTCAGTTCATACTTCTTGAGTGACAAGTTTTTGAAATACATAGTGTGGAGTCTAAATGATAAGGTACTTGCCTAATATGAGTATATGCTGGATTACAAAGTAAATAATAATTATAATGGAGCCTCCCTCACAATGTAAAGCAGGATTATTTTGTACGATCGGCTACACACACAATGATATAAAAAGTGTTGATATGCATTTATTGCCTTAATAGTTCTCCCATTCAGTCTCTATGAAAGCTAAAACACTAGTTAACCTGCTTACTATACAGTTTATTTTTATCTGGATCATTATTTAGATTGGGGATGTGAGGCAAAAGGCCCTGCTGTCTCTCAAACATCTCTATGAAGTTGAAGACTTTTTACCTCATCTGGAGTCTCTGACTGAAAGATGCAAGGTGCTCATTACACTAATATAAGTTTTGTTAAGTGCTGACATACATGTAATTATGCCTGGGGCCTGTTGTTCAGAAGGCAAGTGATGCTATCTATCTAGTGGATAGCAGTGATTTTGTTACCTCTGCGTCCTATGTCCCTGACGCATTAAACTCCTCAAAGACCCAAAACAATTTGTGGTATGCGTCCTGAAGGATGCAAAGATCGATTGATCGATCTGAAGAAGTTTTTGGTGAATGTCCTGTGTGTGTGATTTCTGTGGCTGTTCTTGTGGCTGTTGTTTAACAGTGCATATTTCTTTTACCTTTGTTGTGCTTGACAATAGAAGGAGTATATTTCTATTTCAGTAAACTCTAATACAGAGTTTTGGAATCTGTCTTCAGATTAACTTTGTGGTTACATAAAGACCCAGGGACTCATTGTTGTTTTTTAACTGGGACGCAATGGTTCTGGACTGGAACTCATAATTTTTCTCAATAGGGGTCCCAGGACTCACCATTACTTTTTGTAACAAAATTGCTGGGATAGCACAATTGGTTTTCGTAAGACTTATCGGCTGGATAGTGATTTATGGAGCAGCCCACCATGTAGAGAAAAAACATCTGGTACCAGGGTGTGACATAATGTGTGGCTAAAATTAATTGTCTAAAAAAATTAATCTGGCTCATTACCAGACATCTTATTTGTTAGGCCATTTCATTTGAAAGGGAAATGGTCACCATTGTTCAAAGCATATCGGCCAATTGCATTAAAATTTGATGCCTCCCTTCCAGAGGTCTTCATTTCGAGTTGATATTGGTGTGACACGTTCTTTGCTGTGTGATTGTAAAAGTACTTTTTTGTACCTTATTTGTAGGAGAGGCTTGTAGCTATGACATTAGACAAGGAAAATGAAGTGGCAGTTGAAGCAGTTCGACTTGTCACATTACTTCTTAAGTGAGTGTTTGGAATTCGAAGTGTTGATTTTCCTTAGTGTACAGTTTCCAGTCCATATTTGTGCAAAGCTAATGTTGGGCTGGGTTCTAGCTCCACCTGGTAGCCCCAGGTGCCTCACTTTTTCTCTTGAGTGACTATGAAACCTCATTTTTTTTAAACATGTAGATTCATATTTTGGGCACCTTGGATTTCAAAATTTCAGAACATTGGGCCCGCTAGAATTTTTCTTGGAGCGTTAGCACAGAATTGTAATGGTGATTACTTTTGTCATTGTAGGTATGATAAACTAGATGAAGAAGAGAGCCAACAGGTAGAGTTTCTTGTCTTCTGCACAAGTCGGAATGTTGCAAAAGCTGCTGGAGAATTCCTGAAAGAAAGACTAGTGATGGCAGCAGATGAGGAAGTGAGAAAAGCCAGCAAGTCTAAACGAGGTGAATGTTGAGAAACGGAAATAGAACATTACTGATGAATAGAGACAAAGGATGATTACGTATTTCTTTAAGTATTTAGGTTGTTTCTTGTTGTAATTACAGAAGGTTGTAATCACCAATAATGTCATAATACAGAAGATTGAAAAGACACTGAAAAATAACTAGACCACAAAACAAAAGTTAACCAACTTAGTTTCCGCGACACCAAGAAGCACCTCAGAAAGCAAGACATTATTAAGTAAAACATATAATTAAAATGGTGGTAAGATTGTCAACATTCTCTTAGAACAGGATAATTTCATGTCTTCTCACAGGATACAGGTCTAATTTTATTAAGTTGATGCTACATGCACATTATACTTACATGTATAATCTTTTTTGTCAAGTATTTTAAAAGCCCCTTCTCCTGTCACTTGCAGGGAAAAAAGTTGAACAGGAAGTAAAAGTTGTGCAGTTAAAGAAACTGATTGAGTTTTTCCTTGTCAGTGAGGTAAACAACATTAACTCCCAGTGCCTTGTTAAAAACGTTTTTATTAACTCTTTCTGTTATATATGTTTTGTTACATATCCAGTATAAGTTATACACTGGAATCCTGAATTAACTTTCACTAAGAACACCACTTAAAAAACTTTTGAAAACTATCCAAAGTACTTTGAGTTCCTGTAAAATACGGAAAAGCAAACAGTATTGTTAACAAGGTTTTATTTGAATGGTCATATCATATGTTTTTGGAATGTAATTTCTCAAAGTAGGCCTGTCTTCCTTTACTCAGATATTTGAGTGTTAAATCATAAGTTAAACTATTTTATCATTTTTTCAAAGCAGGAGTCAATGATTGTTTTTGCATTGAATTTTTTTGTTGTCAGATTCATAATCATGCTGCATACCTTGTTGATAGTTTATGGGAAAAAATGGACATCCTGAAGGTAACTTAGAAAATAATCTGTTTTGCTCTTGAGAGTTCCTTGTCTACTTTGTTTAGAAAACTGAGGTCATGTTGAAAGATGTGTGTGAATGCCGTGTTTATTGTTGTTTGCTTTAAGATTTTTATTTGGCTATTTGTTTGGAATCCTTTTCTTTTTCTTCTGTGACATAATGAAAGCCTCTGGGGACAGAACAGTTTAAAAGTAATACCAAAAGATTATGACATTGCTGCTTTAAGTAAAAACTGCCATTTGAAAGTGTCAGAAAGTTAATAGAATACAACTTTGTGACTGCTATTCTGTCTTTTTGTGATTAACAGGATTGGAAACTGATGACTGACATTCTTCTTGATAAGGGTGACAAGCAAGGTAAATTATTACCATATAATTTTGCTATCATATGATCATGTTTGTTAACAGGCTGGGTTATCATACATGTAGATTAAAAGGTAGCACTGAAGCTCAAGAGGGTATTACCAGTACTCAACAATCAACTTCCTAATCTTCCAATCAAGTATAAATCTTAAACAAAGGGACTTAAAATTATTGGCTATGGGCAAGGAACATTTTGAGAGGTGCTTGTCCTAAGGTGAAACTAAAGCTCAACCTTTTTTCAAGCGGCTAAGCCCTGAGAGTTGTCTTTGACTCAAAAATTAGTAAGAACCAATAAAGGTATCCGCTATGGATAAGTTGATCGTACAGTATAAGCTACTGAGTTTAAGATTCTCCCCATCCCGAGGTGTTTTGTTTTTGAGCTATTGTGAAAATAGGTTCCAAACTGGAGACCAGTTCGGAAAGGAAATATGAATTTTTTGCTGTAATTAAGTCCAAGTTTGGTTCAGGAAATTTTGAAAAGATAATGATAGAGCTCTGATTGAGTAAAGAAGCATCCTGTCCTCTTTCAATCCAATCAAGTTAATGAATTCCATTATTTGGTTTCTCTTCACACTGTGGTGCTCTATTTCCTTTCTCAAGGACTGAATGACAATGAAGAAATGTCTCTGATTGATATCATGGTTTGCGCTTGCAAACAAGAAGCAACTAGACAAGGTCCACCAGGAAGGACAGTGAGGAAAGGAAAGGAGAAGAAATCATCTTTAGATGACAAGAAGAACCTCAGTGCACATTTTATGCAGACACTTCCAAGCTTGTTGAACAAAGTATGTGAAATTGTAAAATGGTATATTGACTGTGTCACCATGACCCTCTTATGTCACTTTCCAGATCGGGGTAATGCTTTACATTGGTCAAGCTTGAACCAATCAGAAGCACTACCCACATCTGGGTAATGACAAGTCATTGGCCTGGAATTTCTCCAGTCATTCCTCAGATATTATTTTGCAGTGAAGCTACATGTAGTGACGGGGTTATGAAATCTCGGCTATTTCATCAGCCTAGGTCCTGAACAGAGCAGTTGTTTTTGACAGTGACACGTATTTTCACCCCTTTCCCTCTCAGATTTTCTGCCATAGTGGAAAAAAAAAAAACAATTTTTTTTTACAGTTTAAAATTTTATGGGTACCTTACCCAGGCACATCATTCTCGGAATCTTAAGTGTTAAGAGGAATCTTCCTTTTTTTTCAGTTTGGAACAGATGTCGAAAATGTTGCAAACTTAGTTTCAGTTCCACAGTACTTTGATCTGGAGGAGTATGGACAAAGACGACTTGGAAAGGTAAACAAATTATTTTAAAGTTGACTTTCATCTTTTCCATTCTTTCCTGATGCTTCAAGCACATAATTGACTGACTTTTATGCTTTTGTTTCTAGCATCTGGATGAACTGCTAGTTCAGCTGAGTGATATTGTTGAGAAGCACTCTAATGCAGATGTAAGTCTCAATGTGAAAATTTGAACAAGCGACTGCTCATTTCTTGCCAATCCAGGGAGCAAAGAAAGGCAGTTTTACTACTTGCCCTTGCCCTTCAGGCAAGCCATAGCTAGCATGTACTAGCCCCCAAAAAATTTTGACATACAGCATTAATGATTAATTTATTGTTTTTTATTGGTTATTTCATTAACAGCCTTATAAATTCATTGTAGCAAATTAATGTAGTAATTTCACTTCTTCACATGAGATTGAAAAAAAGCTTTTGATTCACATGAGTTAATTAGACATTTAAACAATTTGTTTTCACTTGCCTGTCAGGCAAGGTAAGAAAAGAATTGACTAGCCCAATTGCAAAGTCCACTAGCTATTGTAAACGACTTTCTTTGCATGCTGCAAGAAGGGACAAGAAGAGTTTAAGAATCCCTTATATTAATTTGTCTTTTAGGTCCTGGATGAATGTGGAAAAACTTTCAAAACACTTATTGATAATGACTACACTTTGGCATCTACAGCAGTAAGTAGAGATGCCTTATTTTTGTGTTGCCAAGCATATTTAAGTCTTACAGATAATCCTTTCAGTTTTTGTAATTACTTTCTTTTTTTACCTTGTAGGATGTAGCCAAAAACAAACTCATTGACTCCTTTGTTGCAAAGTTCAAAGAGAATCTGAAAGAAGGATTAGAGGCAGTATGTGTTTGTTCAGTTTACTTGTGATTTTTGTTACTTAGTAAACTTTGAAACAATGCTTTTTTGCATGACATGTAGTCTTGAAAAATCTATAAAAAATCAAGATTTTTTGGGACGTGGTAAATTGTTTGTAACTTAGTTTAATTTAATCTCAAGAATGAATAATTAATGTTCTGTACCTTGTATCTTAATATTATAATTTGTCCAGTTTTGGCCGATCTGCGAGTATGCTGTGGTGCAAAACCAGCATAAAATGCAGCACAGAAGGCAGTGTTTATATCAGTATACTTACCATATTCTGGACACTATTACTTTAGCAATTTAATTTAAAGTTTCGAATCCAAGACTTACCTTACCTTTGTTAAGTATTTCTCGAAGAGTTTACATTCTGTGGAAAGGCATCATTTTAAGCAAGTTGATCATGTTTTTATTATAGGATGATCAGGATGATGAAGATGATCAAGAGAGATACAACCTTCATGTCAACCTTGCAAGAATAGCATCATTCTACAAGTAAGTTCACCACCATGTACAGTTTAGCACAATCATTCTGCAGGATTAACGCAAGGTCAATAAGCACTTTAAGAAGCAAGGATTAGTACAGTCTGTAAGTGTGCCTCCTTTTGTGTGGGAGGTTCAGAGTTTGATTTCCAGGTGTGACCTTAAATCGTTGTTTCAACTGTCTATTTTTCTTTGTGTATAGCTTTAAATAGCTTTGAATACTGTAAAATAAAGCACTGATGGAGAGCGGGGTACGAGGGGTGGAAGGGTGGGGCTCAAGTGAGTGCACCCTTGGTCACAGGTTTGTCAGTTTAAGCGGTGTTACAAGTTACCAACATATTAGTAAGTTTTAAAGTTATACACCAAAGGCACAAATCTGAATTATTTTTGTAGACTGTAGTGTTATTATCATGGCAGATAGTGTCATTAAGAATTAACAAGTGAGGATTACTGGAAAATAGTGTTAAAAAATTGCATGGTGGTTGAGGAAAAGTGCGGTCAATATTCTACATTATTTAGTTTTGTTTTGAATGTGTTTTCAGGTCACACAATCTGAATAAGTGGGATCTTTATGATGATCTGTCCTATATCATCAACTACTCTGCAAATAACAATGTACCAGATGAGGTAACTTCCTTACAAATAACAAAGGGATGGTTACACTATCCTGCTTGTGTGCTGACTATAAAGCAATGCGGAGGCTTAGTTACTGTGTCCTATGAGACAGGCCTTGCATTGTGTACATATGTACATGAGGCATTTCCCAAAACAAAATAATCTGACAAGGTCTGAACTCTATCTTGGGGAGAGGGATACTCCCTATAACAGTCTATACTGGGGAGCTCCACCTGAAAGGGGTATCATTTTTAGCCTTTAGGTATATGAAAGGGTAGGAAAATCTGTCATTTCATTATGTAAAGTAGGCCCAAAAGGGCTGATGATGCACTTTATGGCTGTGAAAAAGTCAAACAATCATTCTGGTTTTGTCAGTTATTCATATTTAAAGACAGTACATTTACAGCAGTTAAGAAAGGGGTGCCTTTTCTGTCTGTGAAAAATAGTATAAGGGTAAGGAGTTGGACCTCGGGGCAGAGTCTTCCTGTATAATACTTTGTTGAGTACCCCCCCCCCCCCCTGGGAGCTTGCTCACTGTGGTCAAACATCAGAGTGGCATTTTGAAATTACTAGGCAATGTCCTCTTGTAACAGCATAAAGGTATGTTGTAACAGCTGACTTTCTGGTGCTCTGCTTTTATAGATTCTGGAACTAACCTTTACAACTGTACAGATGCTGCTTGTTTGGAGCTTAAAAGAAATTGACGTCAACCAGCCTGATAAGGTATCGCCATAGAGCCACAGCATCTGTTACCCTGTACACAGTTGTTGTTTTCTCTTCCCGTTAGAAAATCAATGAGCACACGAGAAAAACGAGCGCTGAGCGCGTATCTCCACTGAATTTATTCGGTGAGACGGTGCCAGTTAGTGACCACTCTAGGGGTGGTTCCCGCTTCCAAGGTTGCCATGGATACGTCCTCTCTGCTTATTGCATTTGCCCCCCCTCCCCACTAACCTTTAAGGCACCTGCTCCCAAGCTCATCATTAGCTATGAGTTTAATGTGCTTATGCATGTAAATTTTACTTGCGTAAATAAAATAGAAGCAATGAATGGAGGGTCGTGCGTAAATGTACAAGTTGAACCTCGTTCAACTGTTGCATTTGCGCGAGGCCTTTCATGCATCACCTCTGTTTTATTGACGCACGTAAAATTGATGCTAGAGTAATCTCCATACATTTCCTTAAAGAACTAGTTGAGAGAATCTGTTCAAAGATCGAAGCATTTTCCGTTAAGTTGTCATTTTATTTATCCTTGCACCTTTTCTCTTGATAATCTATTGATTTGTAGTGGTAGAAATCCAGGAAAACATCTGTTTGGAAACCATATCGACACGCATTTTTGCCTTGTTATAGCATGACATGAGAACTCTGAAAAGACGCGTGAGTCAGTTCATTCCTCAGTGTGATGAGCTCATACAGTTCAGTTCTCCATCAGTGCAGAGAGTGGTAAGAAAAATTACTGGAAAACAAAAAAGTACCATGTTAAAATACTACTTAAGGGGTTTGATATGAAAAGTTAACTCCTCTGCAGGCTCAAAGGTTGGAGAACAACGTTATTCCTTGCTATAAGTGACTATGCTAGTAAAAGCGATATTTGTAGGGCAAAAAGACACAATGCCATATTTTTAGCTGTAAGTGGTTATGATTTTGCAGATCCTTCGAATTCATGGTTTGCAAAAATTTGACAAAACTCCAGGCAAATTCTATTTTAATTTTGTGGAAAAAATCTTTTGAATTGTTGCTGCTCCCAGTCTCTGTTCCTTTCTTTACTCATTGAAATATTTCATTTCATTTTATTTTATTTTATTTTCAGGCTTTTAACTGCCTATGTGATTTGCTGATTATTTTTGCAAAACAATTGAGGAACAGTGGTATGCATTTGAAATTTTCATTGTAAATGTAAAAGTTAAAGAGATGATATTGATATAGAACGTTTAGTTCAGCCCAGATGCCTTGCAAATAATAAAACTACAAAAAATATTTTTAAACGTCCAGATCGGTATTTCGTTTCAATTGTGTTTCATTCATCCCTTACCGGATTGTCATTTACGGTTGGTAGTCTGTGAGGGCCAGTGATTTTGCTTGGCCATAAGAAAATAAGATGTGGAATTTTGGTTGAAACTGAAAAAGGCTGTTTACATGCGAAACGATTTTCGCACAACTATCTTAGCCACCTCCGCGAAAATTGATAAAAACACCCAATTAAAAATGTGGCCATGTTGAAGTATAGCTCCCGAGATGTTTTGGGGTTTGGCTTGGGTAGTGAAGGGTGATAGTGAGGTACTTTTTCGCCTCAAGTTTGTATTTATAAAAGCTATTGCAGCAATATTTCTTGCGTTTGTACTACTGTAAGACTCTGTGCCCAGCTGTTTACACATATCCTACACTGTGTGTTGGGCTTTAGTGTTCTTTTGCTTACTGGTGACGTTCCGATACAAGTTGATTTAGTCGAGGGGTGAATATAAATTTCGTGTAGTTGGCTTATAGAACGAGGAATATTCATGCCATATGTTTTTCTTGTTCACGCGCTAACTACACTTTAAGAAATTGGTGTGCAGTTTCACTGCTTAAGTTCGTATCAAAACGACGTTTAACGGATTTCGTGTGGTTGTATTTCAGCACCTCTGTTGGCCCCTCTGGTGCATGAAGCCGATCATAGCACACAAGTGCGACTCAGAGATTATGTTATCGGTCATATATTTGTAGACCTAGATGAAGAAGAGCCAGAAGATGAGGATGGTAAATAATTCTTCTGCTTTCCTTTAGTGTTAAAACAATGCCCAGTGTTTGGTTCGAGTCTGTTATGCAGTCGTAAGAAGTTGCATGACAGAAACATATGCAATGCTCGGTGTCTTAGTGCATTATTGCAGTTACCGAAGCGTGATTAAAAGATGTAAGAAATATGAGAAAATAAGGCTTACGTTTATTCTTGCATTACAATTGCAAATTTTGACAAAACATCTCAGGTGCATACACACTTTGGCGCACATTTCTAAGCCGTCACTGCTCGACTGAGACGTGAAATTCCTCATGCAACTTTTCACGTAGGACCTATAAAACACACCATGAAGAATTTTTCTGTTTAGTTCCAGGGAAATTCACCTACATTGGAGATTTTAATCGAAGTGGAATAATCGCGACTTTTAATAGTAACCTTTTCGCTGCCTTTACAGTCCTTGTTACTGAAGTCCCCTATTACTGAAGGACGACACTGATCATGTTAATTTTTTGTTGACGTACTTATAATTTTATGTTGTATTCGCAGAGGATCAAACTGATACCAGTGCGTTGGAACTTAGTAAAAAGAGGACTTGCCTTGCTGGATTTTGTAAACTCATCGCTTACAATGTGTTTGATATGAAACTGGTCGCCCCTGTGTTTTCTTATCTTATCAAGGTTTGGGAAAGTTTGTTCATTCTAAACAATTAGTGAAGTAAATGTTTATTTGGCCTTATGAAGAAAATTGGGTATTACGTCACAGAGAGACATGAGGATAATGACGATGGTGATGATGGTAATGATAATGGTGACGATGATGATAGTAATGATGATGACGATGATGATGATGATGATGATAACGATGACTTGAAAGTTGATGATGATGATGATGATGATGACGGTGTCGGTGATGTTGATGATAATGATGATGATGATGATGATGATGATGATGGTGGTGATGATGATGATGATGATATATGTGGAAATTAGATACTTAGGGTTCTTATATGAGGAGAAAGTTTTCTTCAAAGTTCACCTCTGCTTCACGCTGAGTAAGCATGAAAAAATGCAGCCAGAAGTCCCGAAAGCGACCATATCAAAAATCCAAAATTTATTGTTGCCTACAAGATTTCCCAACCATACTTCTTTTGACGGGTAAAACTAATTTTGGTTAGGTGGTTGACTGCATTTACTTCGTTATTAAGTACAGCTGAAAATACGCTGTTTCTAATTTCTAATTTTCTTTTTTTTTCTAAAGGCGTACAGTAATTTTGGGGATATAATCCGCTATACAATGAACAAATGTCGAGAGATTGACCACAAAGCATTTGCCAAAGCTCTGTTGTTAAGCTTGCAGCAAGAGTTTGAGAAGATCCTCGATGACAACAATGGTGAAGCAGACGCAAACTCCAAAGAGTTTGCAGCAATCAAGGTGAGTTAAAATAGTATTAATTGGGTGTATCTGCAAGTTGCCATGGTTTTGGATTGCCACGTAATTTGATTGACTGAAAATCTCGCGATTTTTGGAGCCAATCTGGAGTAAAATCAAAAGCAATCATGTCTTGAGCTGGTCACGTGCCTTTCCAAGCCTTTTGCACCTGCCGCACGTGTTTGCTTTGGGCTCAGATATGTTTCATCTCGTTCTACTCCATGCTACACTTTTAGAACTAATCAGAGCGAATCTTACCCTGGACGTGTGCTTTTTACTGCGCTTTTACTCGCTACATACATTCGCTTTTGAATTCTGAATGAATTAGCAGATTTAATATTCTTACTTTTACTGACCAAAGCTGATTTAGTTTATGCCACTCAAGCAAAACCGTTGTTACATTAAGAAGTAGTTATTATTTTACTGCTTCACTTTGAGAAGTGAAACCTAAAAGTGAAGGTCTATAAAATGATTTTATAAGGCTATCTTGTGTTCAGTGTTATTCAAGTTTTCTGGAATTATACACTGTTCGGTTTATTTGTTTTGTTTGTTTTCGCAGGACCTTGCCCGTAGATTTGCTCTCTCAGTTGGTGTTGACACTGCGAAATCACAAGCACGAGAATGCGTTGTAACCTTACATCGGTTGGTATTTTAGTAACCATATAATGTTGAGTAACTTCCATTATAAATAATACTTTTACCTTGTACGGCATAATAAACAGTTCACAAGAAAGTACTGCTCTGTAGCTTTCATGTGAATGATAGCGCTCTGAAATTTCGTCCAAAGACACAAAAGTTAGAACCACCTTGTAAAGTAGTACTGCAGTTGAAGGTTGGCCATTTATTAACTGACATCCTTTTTTCGCCATATTTTGTAGGGAAGGAATCATGTACAGTCTTAGGAACGGAGACACTTCAGTTCAAAAGGAGAAGCAAGACGACGAACCACCAACCAACCTGCAGTTCTTAGAGGTGTTGAACGAATTTACTTTCAAACTCATAACTCAGGACAAGTTTGGTAACTCGGGAGTGTAAGTATTGTTCTTTATTATTCTCACATTGTACTGCGGCTCAGTTATAGGTAAGACGAGGACGAGTGCGAAATTTTCTCACTCCTAAGTAGTGCGGAGGCGTGAACCAGCGTCATTTTGGCGGGAAAACGTGAGAACTGTCGTCATTCTACCACGGGTTTTAGCGAAAATGTTGCAGTGGTGGAAACAAGTTATCAAAGGTTTTTTTAAGTTTCATCATTTTGAGTTCGGGATAGGGCTTAACCTCCATCAATGAAAATAATCTTGCTATTTGTTAATGACAGAACAAAGGCAGAACAATCTCCTCAGTTTTTTCGAATCCCGAGTGCTGACCAGGCCGTGTATCGAACCCATGCCTACCGTTCATAAACCTGGTACTTAAGCGATAGAGTTCTTTTCTCTATATGGGCTGTACTTAGGAAATGTTAAAATAATTTGATTGCAGTTTGTCGTTCCTTGATGAACATACCAAGGGACTGATGCACAACAAGGGAGGACAGTGGGGTCCATTGATATCTTACAGAACCGGCCTGGCTGGACAGGAAGATGAAGAAGAAGGTATTGTCAAGTAGTAAAATGAGCGGCAGGGCTCGAACCGGGTACGTTACAGAACGAGAGAGAATCAACTCTCCGACCGCATCACCAAATTCACTCTGCATTCTTTTTATTACCTTTAAAATCCCTAATCCTTAGCCCTAATTCAAGGCTTTAAAAGTCCCTTGCAGGACAAGTAGCTTATGTAAAGAGAGCAGTCCTCCACGTTCGGAGCGGTGCGTTAAGCCAAGAAAATGTATCCAAACTTACCGTTTAAGTTTTTAAAATCTGAAGAAAGATAGATCTGGAAGTCCCTCTGTTAATTGTTATGTCCGCTCCCATCTCCCCTCATCATTCTGAACAACTGACGTTAATGTCGAAATCCTTATCCAACCACCCCTCTCCCCCCAGCACATCTTTAACCCCACTCCACTCCTCCGAAATTACTCAGTTTGTTACCGGATAAATTACTATGGTATCTGACATTTCTTTTTCTGTAGGTCAACAGAAAGGAAGTCGGGCAAAGAGAAAACTGCCGATGGAAGGTACACTCCTTTAGTTCAGCAATTATTAGTGCGATTCCACGCTAGTTCCAGAAACGAAAAAGTAGAACCACCTTGTACAGCATAATAAACATTACCACAGAAAAATCCTGCTCAGTAGCTTTTATTTGACTGGCCACACTTTATGTTCAATGAAGGACGTCAGGAGCTCCTGAGGTCGTCTGAAGCTTAAGCCTTGCCGACAGAGGTGGATAAAGCCATTAAACTTACCAAAAAAATTGACTGTTGAAAGAAACCTTGTGCAGTGTTTAAAAAAAATTAGGTCTCACCAGTCGGTCTCAATCTCATTTTTTGTGCTTACTGTTTTCAGGCAATGAGAGCAAAGAAGGAGAATGGCTAAGCAAACAGGCCAAGAAACCAAAAAAGGCACGAGGACGGCCTCCAAAATCAACTAAGACGACTGCTCAACAAACCGAACCACCTACACGAAAACCTGTTCAACAGGAGCAACCTGCTGCTGACGATGACGATGATGAGATGTCCTCGGGTTCAGGGGAGTGGACTCAGGAGGAGCAGGCGCCACTATCGTCTGTTAAGAAAACGAGTCGCAAGGAGGGAGGGGAGAGTAGTGAGCAGAAACCGGAGCAGCAGAAGAGAAAACGGGACGAGGCGTTGCAGTCGGACGAGGAGAGAGAAGATGAGAAAGAGGATGATGATGATCGGGATTTTGAAAGGTGACGAAGTCTGTTACCGTAAAATCCCGAAAATAAGCCCTCCAAATATAAGCCCCCCAAACTCGTAACGCAAAAAACCCTCCATGAAAAAAAACCCTCCAAATATAAGCCCCCCCCCCCCCCCGGGGGGGGCTTGTACTTGGAAATCGCTCTCAAAGACAAAATGAAACAAAGGAAAAACGGTTAATTTCCTTACAACTATAAGGCTAGACAAATCGATTTTGAGAGCAAATTTCCCTCCGTAGATAAGCCCCTCCGAATATAAGCCCCTCCAAAAATAATCCCTTCAGAAAGGGCCTTTGAAAAATATAAGCCCCGGGGCTTATTTTCGGAATTTTACGGTATATTTACCTCAGTGAGATGCAAGGGTTCCTTCCTCTTTGAAAATTACATCGTTATGCGTTTGGAAATGTATATCTTCTCTTCACTTTAAAGTATGAAAACACCGTGTTTAGTTGTTTATTCACTCCAAGGAGTGAAGAAGAGCCGGCATATTCTCACTTTGATTGTCCGAAGTGTTCAGGAAGTGTTCAAAATTATGCGTATATGTTCGAAAACGTCTCAAAAATAGGTAATCAGTCTTTCTATACAACACCTAACATAATATGTGGCTGCTGGAAAGTGTTAGTTCTTGAATTCATGAGTAATTCTTAAAAACGGCCCATGAAAAACTATCAACCCTATGGGTATATTCACACTATACGCCATGGCTTGTCATGGCGGCCACGAAAAGCCATCGGGTATTGTGTGAACAGCAATGGCCCAAGGTGGCACAAGTCGTTCACACACATCGAACATCGTGCCGCGGCGGTTGGCCGAGAGGGTTTGGTGAACTAAATTCCAGTCCTCACTCCTGAATATTTGCTCCCGTCTTAGTGGGTTCTAGTCCTCACCCCTACTTATTTACTTCCGTGACGGGCCGAGTAGGTGTTCACTGCACCAAAGTATGGCACAAAACCTATCCGATATGTGACGCTCCACTTTCGAGATCGGCCGGCCCGGCGCGGCTTCGCCCCGTCACAGAAAACGCGCCGCCACAACCGTTCTTGTGTGTGAACAGATGCCCTTTCTGGCGTGATTTTCGCGGTGGCGCAAAATCTGTCCGGTATAGTGTGATTCTGAACACTGCCGAAATAATTGATCAGCTTTTGACTTAGCCCTAGTTATGCACACTTCACTCATTGTTACCGTTTTGTAGTTGAATTGACTTCTTTTTTTCTTCCCTTCAGCCTTCCCGCGTCGTCACAAAGATCATGGTTATCCAGTCAAAAGGCACAGCAGCGCAGCAAAAAGCCGCGGATAAGTTACAGTAAAAAGGACACATCAGCAGTTGGGTGGGTACTATGTTACACACACAGACTAGCCGGAGAAAACAGCTGACATCTCGCGACGCCCTCATTGGTTTCCCCGCGAAATGACGTCTGAGAAACGAGCGCAGAAATACCACACTGATGACGTGTCACTACTCAGATCTGGTTAGTGCTTCTGATTGGTTGAGGCAATTGTACCTCGGGGCACAGCACCACCAGATCGGGGTGATGACACTTCATCAGCGTGGAATTTCTGCGCTTGATCCTCAGGCGGCATTTCGCGAGGGAACCAGTATTGGGCATGCCAAAATGTCAGCTGTTTTGTTCAGGCTACATGAAAACGAATGTCGAAATTTTGAGGTCCTACTGACATCACAATCTTTGAATTTTTTTTTTCTTTTTTTTGCACTCTTCCCTACGAGGTTGATTACGGGTACGAGCATTGGGATTTCAGAGCTTTGTAAACTACAAAAGGTTTTTTGGCTACACTTTCTTTCTCTTTTCTAAAGTGGGGAATTGTAATGATTATCTGCAGACGAGCAAGCCTGGAAGATATTGATGACGAAGAGGACATAGAAGAGTATGAAAGCGAAGCGGACGAAGATGGAGAAAAAGAGGTTTGTAAAATTTGTTTTCGTCTCATGCCCCTTGATTGCTGCGATTACTTGCTAATATAAAACCTTCTAAGTGCAATCCTTTTCCTTTCCTTATTTCATGCGTGTTCTTAGAAGACTCCAATCCGTGTTAGACGCGAGAAGACAGAACTCCCTGAAACATTTGGCGACTCACAAGAAGAAAAGAACACGGTAAGAACCGACCTTCCTTCGAGACCTTCCGAACTCGTTCGGTACATGATCGGAAACGTTTGTTAGTGTTACCCTCTTTTTCCGGACGTGACGTCATTAGATTCCAATTTCGTATTGACTAAATGTGCGGGGTATGGCACAGATGGGAAGTTTCCGATACCCCTCCGAGACCTTCCGAACCGTTCGGAAAATGTTCGGAAACGTTTGCACAAGCGTGGCAATGTCCAGAGAACCTTCAACGATGCTCGAAAAATGTTCGAAGAAAAAAAAGTGTTAAACCTGATACTGAGTTGCTCGAAAACATTGCACCGCCTTTTATTATTTTCTCGAACAGGAGCCGCCCTTAAACTAGCGCCGTATTTGGCACGAAAATGTATTAATTCCGTCGGCCTGAGTACAATCAAAAGCAAGGCGTTTCTGTTAGTTACTCAAATAAACAATAGCGGTAACTCAAAAAAAAAATGTGTTGCGTCCTAAATGCGGTATTTACTATCAGCCATGGACTATCTTGTTTTAAGATAACATTCACGGAATGCTATGTTTTCTTTGCAGGACGACGACTCGCCCCTTGATACCGCCTTCTGATGCCTTTTACACTGACGCGTTATTGTTGAAGCCTTCTATTTGTACAGTTTTAATATTTAACTCAACCCAACCAAATTTTTCCATTTTATTGTAACCGAAACATTGACTTTCTCCTACTGTTCTTATATGGAATTTAATTTGTTGAACTTTAAAAGCTGTTTTCGTTTTGTCCTTTAAATAATCGGAATTAAAGTTTTAAACTTTATGATTACGTCTTCTTTTATGTGAGAACGTCACATCTCGTAGTCAGTCTTTTTTGCTTCTCATAAGTGAGTATCACAGTCGTGCACAGAACGCACACCTGTCCATCATATCCCTTTGTTTCTCTTTTTATACTGGCCAAGATATATTGTTTAACATACTGTTTTACACCTCTTTTCAAGAAAAATGATGAATTGAGTAAAGAGAATTATCGACCCGTTACTGTTTTACCGGCCCTAAATAATGTTTTTGAGAAACTTCTTGCTTCTCAACTAGACCAGTTCTATTCTGAAATATTGTCTGACTACATCTCAGCTTATAGGAGACACTATAGCTGTGAAACCTCGCTGATGAGGTTAACAGAAGATTGGAAGCGTAGTCTGGATAATAAACAAATTGTTGCAGTGATATCAATGGATTTATCTAAGGCTTTCGACACGATACCGCATGGACTCTTGCTGGCCAAGCTGAAGGCCTATGGTGTTAACAGTAGAAGTTGTATGCTTCTTAAAGATTACTTAAACGGTAGGATGCAGCGGGTGAAAGTAGGTGATACAAGTTCTGATTGGCAAGAAGTCATGCGAGGAGTACCTCAAGGCAGTGTTCTTGGTCCAATGTTTTTTAATATTTTCATAAATGATTTATTCCTACAAATCAAAACTGTACAATTAAATATGTATGCAGATGATGGTCAACTCTACACCGCCGATACGGATCCGGTATCTTTGGAAAGGCGTATCTCGCGTGAGGTTAGCTCAGCAAATGCCTGGTACGAGATCAACGGAATGATAGCAAATCCCAGCAAACACCAAGGGATGATACTAGGAAAAACTGACCATCAGTTTAATTTCTCAGTAAATGACTCAGTGGAACTTTTCGGCGTTACAATTGATAAAGATCTTACGTTTAAGCAACATGTGTCCTCTATATGTAAAAAGGTAAACAATCAGTTTAGCGTTATGACAAGGTTTGGCAAACTGATGTCTACTGAAACCATGCTCCGTCTTTATAAGGCATTTATACTTCCTCACTTTTATTATTGTTCTATGGTGTGGCATTTCTCCAGTAAACAAGATTCTGATAAACTTGACCTTTTAAACAAACGTATTCTTCGATTTATTTTCAAGGATTTTAACTCTGAGTACAATAATTTACTTAAAAAGGCAGGAACTGCAAACCTTAAGGACAAGCGTTTACAAAACATGATTCTCACTATTTTTAAATGTCTTCATTTTTCTGATTATCCAAGATATTTAAAAGATATGTTTCGTTTACGCTCTAGCACCTATTTTTTAAGAGGACATAATATGCTCTGTTTGCCCAAACCATTGACCACTTCTTATGGTATCAATTCCTTTAGTTACTTGGCAGCAACATCTTGGAATTCTCTCCCTGACCATTACCGCACTATTTCTGATTTTACTTCTTTTCGACGACTGATATCTACTGGGAACAATAATTTACTTAAAAGGGCAGGAACTGCAAACCTTTCTACATCATGATAATTTGCAAGTTAGTTGTCTAGGTAGTTAGTTATCTTTTTTGCTATATAGAATTAACTTTTTATTATAATTATTTATTAATGTAGTTGGCTCGAAGATATTAGCACTTGAGTGCTACACTGTAAATTCGAGGGTAAATAAAGTTTATTGATTGATTGATTGATTGATTGATACTCTAGATGGCAAACAAGACGTTCTTGACTGTAAAAGCTGTAAAAGCTTTTTAATGTTCTGTTTCTCGATGTTCTAGTTTAAACAGGAGGCTTTTTAGAGTACAAAAATGGAATTTTAACATGGACGAAAAATTAAATATTTTTCCAAAGGGGTTAAGCCATGAGTTTGTTCAAAAATTGCAACTTTCTTTCAAGTTTGTTTTTCTTTGATTTAGCCTTAAACGTTATGTTTCTTGACGTTCTACTATGATAAGAAGGATATTACGACTACTAAACATGACGTTTTCACTAAAAAACTATAAAAACATCAAGTTAAGAAAGTCGGAAAATTGGGATTTTTCCAAAGGGGTTAGTCCATGATTTTTGTCAAAAAATGGCAATTTTTCCATCTTTTTATTTTAGGCAAAATAGGCCAGGAAAAGGTGTTTTATAATATTCTTGATAAAAAAAAACGCCTTTCTAGACTATAAAAATATGAAGTTAAAAAAGTCGAAAAATTGGGATTTTTCCAAAGGGGTTAGTCGATGATTTTTTTCAACAATTGGCAATTTTTCCATTTTTCTCTTTTAGGCAAAATAGGCCAGGAAAAGGTGTTTTGCGATATTCTTGATAGAAAAAACGCCTCTCTAGACTATAAAAACAAAGTTAAAAAAGTCAAAAAATTGGGATTTTTCCAAAGTGGTTACTCCATGATATGTGTCAAAAATTGGCAATTTTTCCATCTTTTTATTTGAGGCAAAATAAGCCAGGAAAATGTGTTTTACGATATTCTTGATTTAAAAAACGCCTCTCTAGACTAAAAACATCAACTTAAAAAACTCGAAAAATTAGGATTTTTTCCAAGGGGTTAGTCCATGACTTTTGTCAAAAATTCGAAATTTTTGCATGTTTTTATTTTACCCAAAACAGACCAGGAAAATGTGTTTTACTATATTCTTGATAGAAAAAACGCCTTTCTAGACTATAAAAACATCAAGTTAAAGATTTTTCCAAAGGGGTTAGTCCATGATTTTTGTCAAAAATTGGCAATTTTTCCATCTTTTTATTCAAGTTAAAAAAAGCTCTGAGAATATGTTTCACAATTTTCTTTCTAGGCTATAAAAACAAGAAGTTCAAAAAGTCGAAAAATTGACATTTTTCCAAAGGGGTTAACCCATGGTTTTGGTCCAAAAATGGCCATTTTCCAACTTTTCTTTTTTTAGGCAATATAGGCCAGGAAAATGTCTTTTACGATATTCTAGAACGAAAAAACGCCTTTCTAGGCTATAAAAACAAGAAGTTAAAAAAGTCCAAAAATCGCCATTTTTCCAACTTTTTTTTTTTTTTAGCCAATATAGGCCAGGAAAATTTCTTTTACGATATTCTAGAACGAAAAAACGCGTTTCTAGGCTATAAAAAAAGAAGTTCAAAAAGACAAAAAATTGACATTTTTCCAAGGGGGTTAACCCATGGTTTTGGTCCAAAAATGGCCATTTTTCCAATTTTTTTTAAGCCAATATAGGCCAGGAAAAAGTCTTTTACGATATTCTAGAACGAGAAAACCCTTTTCTAGGCTATAAAAACATGAAGTTTAAAAAGTCGAAAAATTGACATTTTTCCAAAGGGGTTAACCCATGGTTTTGGTCCGAAAATTGACACTTTTTCCAATTTTTTCTTTTAGGCAATATAGGCCAGGAAAATGTCTTTTACAATATTCTAGAACAAAAAAACGCTTTTCTAGGCTATAAAAACAAGAAGTTAACAAAGTCTAAAAATTGACATTTTTCCAAAGGGGTTAACCCATGGTTTTGGTCCAAAAATGGCCATTTTTCCAACTTTTTTTTTTTCGGCAATATAGGTCAGGAAAATGTCTTTTACGATATTCTACAACGATAAAAAGTTTTTCTCGGCAATAAAAACAAGAAGTTCAAAAAGTCGAAAAATTGAAATTTTTCCAAAGTGGTTAACCCATGGTTTTAGTCCAAAAATGGCCATTTTTCCAACTTTTTTTTTTACGTAATATAGGTCATCAAAATGTGTTTTACGATATTCTAGAACAAAAAAAACGCTTTTCTACGCTATAAAAACTAGAAGTTCAAAAAGACAAAAAAAATGACATTTTTCCAAAGGGGTTAACCAACGGTTTTGTTCCAAAAATGGCCATTTTTCCAACTTTTTGTTTTAGGCAATACAGGCAAGGAAAATGTCTTCTAAGATATTCTAGAACAAGAAAACGCTTTTCTAGGCTATAAAAACAAGAAGTTCAAACAGTCCAAAAATTGACATTTTTCCAAAGGGGTTAACCCATGGTTTTGGTCCAAAAATGGCAATTTTTCCAACTTTTTTTTTTTAAGGTAATATAGGTCATAAAAATGTCTTTTACGATATTCTAGTACGAAAAAACGCTTTTCTAGGCTATAAAAACAAGAAGTTTAAAAAGTCCAAAAATTGACATTTTTCAAAAGGGGTTAACCCACGATTTTTGTCCAAAAATGGCCAGTTTTCCAACTTTTTTTTTAGGTAATACAGTTCATCAAAATCTCTTTTACGATATTCTAGAACGAAAAAACGCTTTTCTAGGCTATAAAAACATTAAGTTAAAAAAGTCCAAAAATTGACATTTTTCCAAAGGGGTTAAGCCACGGTTTTGGTCCAAAAATGACCATTTTTCCAACTTTTTGTTTTAGGCAATATAGGCCAGGAAAATGTCTTTTACGATATTCTAGAACGAAAAAACTCTTTTCTAGGCTATAAAAACAAGAAGTTCAAACAGTCAAAAAATTGACATTTTTCCAAAGGGAATAAACCCACGCTTTTTGTCCAAAAATGGCCATTTTTGCAACTTTTTATTTTAGGCAATACAGGCCAGGAAAATGTTTCTTAAGATATTCTAGAACAGAAAAACGCTTTTCTAAGCTATAAAAACATGAAATTAAAAAAGTCCAAAAATTGACATTTTTCCAAAAGGGTTAACCCATGGTTTTGGTCCAAAAATGGCCATTTTTCCAACTTTTTGTTTTCGGCAATACAGGCCAGGAAAATGACTCTTAAGATATTCTAGAACAGAAAAACGCTTTTCTAAGCTATAAAAACATGAAATTAAAAAAGTCCAAAAACTGACATTTTTCCAAAAGGGTTAACCCATGGTTTAGGTCCAAAAATGGCCATTTTTCCAACTTTTTTTTTAGGTAATATAGGTCATTAAAATGTCTTTTACGATACTCTAGACCCAAAGAACGCTTTACTACGCTATAAAAACGAAAAGTTCAAAACGACAAAAAATTGACATTTTACCAAAAGGGATAACCCATGGTTTTGGTCCAAAAATCGCCATTTTCCCAACTTTTTGTTTTAGGCAATATAGGCCAGGAAAATGTCTTTTACGATATTCTAGAACGAAAAAACCCTTTTCTAGGCTATAGAAACAACAACTTTAAAACGTCAAAAATTGACATTTCTCCAAAGCGGATAACCCATGGTTTATGTCCAAAAATGGCCATTTTTCCAACTTTTTGTTTTAGGCAATACAGGCCAGGAAAATCGCTGTTAAGATATTCTAGAACAAAAAAACGCTTTACTAGGCTATAAAAACATAAAGTTTAAAAGTCCAAAAATTGACATTTTTTCAAAGGGGTTAACCCATGGTTTTGGTCCAAAAATGGCCATTTTTCCAATTTTTTGTTTTAGGCAATATAGGCCAGGAAAATGTCTTTTACAAAACTCTAGAACGAAAAAACTCTTTTCTAGGCTATAAAAACAAGAAGTTCAAAAGTCAAAAAATTGACATTTTTCCGAAGGGGTTAACCCACGGTTTTTGTCCAAAAATGGCCAGTTTTCCAACTTTTTTTTAAGGTGATACAGGTCATCAAAATTTCTTTTACGATATTCTAGAACGAAAAAACGCTTTTCTAGGCAATAAAAACGAGAAGTTCAAAAAGTCAAAACGTTAATATTTTTGCAAAAGGGTTAACCCATGCTTTTGATCCAAAAATGGCCATTTATCAAACTTTTTGTTTTAGGCAATATAAGCAGGGAAAATGTTTTTTTACGATATTCTAGAACGAAAAAACGCTTTTCTAGGCTATATAAACAACAAGTTAAGAAAGTCTAAAACTTGACATTTTTCCAAAGGGGTTAACCCATGGTTTTGGTCCAAAAATGGCCATTGCTCAAACTTTTTTTTTTAGGCAATATAGGTCATCAAAATGTCTTTTACGATATTCTAGAACGAAAAAACGCTTTTCTAGGCTATAAAAGCAAGAAGTTCAAAAAGTCAAAAAATTAACAGTTTTCCAAAGGGGTTAACCCACGGTTTCTGTCCAAAAATGATCATTTTTGCAACTTTTTGTTTAAGGCAATACAGGCCAGGAAAATGTCTCTTAAGATATTCTAGAACAGAAAAACGTCATTCTAGGCTATAAAAACATTAAGTTTAAAAAGTCCAAAAATTGACATTTTTCCACAGGGGTTAACCCATGGTTTTGGTCCAAAAATGGCCGTTTTTCCAAGTTTTTGTTTTAGGCAATAAAGGCCAGGAAAATATCTAATAAGATATTCTAGAAAAAAAAACGCTTTTCTAGGCTATAAAAACATGAAGTTAAAAAAGTCCATAAATTGACATTTATCCAAAGGGGTTAACCCATGGTTTTGGTCCAGATATGGCCATTTTTCCAACTTTTTTTTTTAGGTAACATAGGTCATCAAAATGTCTTTTACGATATTCTAGAACGAAAAAACGCTTTTCTAGGCTCTAAAAACCAAAGTTTAAAAAGTCCAAAAATAAACATTTTTCCAAAGGGGTTAACCCATGGTTTGGTCCAAAAATGGCCATTTTTCCACCTTTTTGTTTTAGACAATACAGGCCAGAAAAATGTCTGCTAAGATATTCTAGAACAGAAAAACGCTTTTCTAAGCTATAAAAACAAGAGGTTCAAAAAGCCCAAAACTTGACATTTTTCCAAAGGGGTTAACCCACGGTTTTGGTCCAAAAATGGCTATTTTTCCAACTTTTCATTTTAGGCAATATAGACCAGGAAAAGGTCTTTTACGACATTCTAGAACGAAAAAACACTTTTCTAGGCTATAAAAACAAGAAATTTAAAGAGTCCAAAAATTGACATTTTTTCCAAAGGGGTTAACCCATGGTTTAGGTCCAAAAATGGCCATTTTTCCAACTTTCTTTTTTAAGTAATATAGATCATCAAAATGTCTTTTACGATATTCTAGAACGAAAAAACGGTTTTCTAGGCTACAAAAACAAGAAGTTAAAAAAGTCCAAAAATTGACATTTTTCCAAAGGGGTAACCCACGGTTTTGGTCCAAAAATGGCCATTTTTCCAACTTTTTGTTTTAGACAATACAGGCCAGAAAAAAGTCTGTTAAGATATTCAAGAACAGAAAAACGCTTTTCTAAGCAATAAAAACACGAGGTTCAGAAAGCCCAAAAATTGACATTTTTCCAAAGGGGTTAACCCACGGTTTTGGTCCAAAAATGGCTATTTTTCCAACTTTTCATTTTAGGCAATATAGACAAGGAAAAGGTCTTTTACGACATTCTAGAACGAAAAAACACTTTTCTAGGCTATAAAAACAAGAAGTTTAAAGAGTCCAAAAATTGACATTTTTTCCAAACGGGTTAACCCATGGTTTAGGTCCAAAAATGGCCATTTTTCCAACCTTTTTTTTTTAGGTAATATAGGTCGCTAAAATGTCTTGTACGATACTCTAAACCCAAAGAACGCTTTTCTAGGCTATAAAAACAAGAAGTTCAAAACGACGAAAAATTGACATTTTTCCAAAGGGGTTAACCCAAGGTTTCGGTCCAAAAATGGCCATTTTTCCAACTTTTTGTTTCAGGCTATATAGGCAAGGAAAAAGTCAAAAGTCTTTTACACTATTCTAGAACCAAAAAACGCTTTTCTAGGCTATAAAAGCAAGAAGTTTAAAAAGTCCAAAAATTGGTATTTTTCCAAAAGGGGTTAACCCATGGTTTTGGTCCAAAAATGGTCATTTTTCCAACTTTTTTTTTTAGGCAATATAGGTCATCAAAATGTCTTTTACGATATTCTAGAACGAAAAAACGCTTTTTTAGGCTATAAAAACAGGAAGTTTAAAAAGTTCAAAAATTGACATTTTTCCAAAGGGGTTAACCCATAGTTTTTGTCCAAAAATGGCCATTTTTCCAATTTTTTTTTTTAGGCAATATAAGTCATCAAAATGTCCTTTACGATATTCTAGAACGAAAAAACGCTTTTTTAGGCTATAAAAACAAGAAGTTTAAAAAGTCCAAAAATTGACATTTTTCCAAAGGGGTTAACCCATCGTTTTGGTCCAAAAATGGCTATTTTTCAAACTTTTTGTTTTAGGCAATATAGGCCAGGAAAATCTCTTTTCTGATATTCTAGAGCTAAAGAACGCTTTTTTAGGCTATAAAAAC
Source organism: Porites rus (assembly GCA_964035705.1). Taxonomy (NCBI): domain Eukaryota; kingdom Metazoa; phylum Cnidaria; class Anthozoa; order Scleractinia; family Poritidae; genus Porites; species Porites rus. Next base: position 28,110,721 of record OZ038000.1, read on the forward strand.
AAGAAGTTTAAAAAGTCCAAAAATTGACACTTTTCCAAAGGGGTTAACCCATGGTTTTGGTCCAAAAACGGTCATTTTTCCAACTTTTTTTTTAGGTAATATAGGTCATCAAACTGTCTTTTACGATATTCAAGAACATAAAAACGTTTTTCTAGGCCATAAAAACAAAAAGTTTAAAAGGTCCAAAAATTGACATTTTATAAAAGGGGTTAACCCACGGTTTTAATCCAAAAATACCCATTTTTCCAACTTTTTTTTTAGGTAACATAGGTCATCAAAATGTCTTTTACGATATTCTACAACGAAAAAACGCTTTTTTAGGCTATAAAAACAGGAAGTTTAAAAAGTCCAAAAATTGACATTTTTCCAAAGGGGTTAACCCATAGTTTTTGTCCAAAAAATGGCCATTTTTCCAATTTTTTTTTTTAGGCAATATAGATCATCAAAATGTCCTTTACGATATTCTAGAACGAAAAAACGCTTTTTTAGGCTATAAAAACAAGAAGTTTAAAAAGTCCAAAAATTGACATTTTTCCAAAGGGGTTAACCCATCGTTTTGGTCCAAAAATGGCTATTTTTCAAACTTTTTGTTTTAGGCAATATAGGCCAGGAAAATCTCTTTTCTGATATTCTAGAGCTAAAGAACGCTTTTTTAGGCTATAAAAACAAGAAGTTTAAAAAGTCCAAAAATTGACATTTTTCCAAAGGGGTTAACCCATGGTTTTGGTCCAAAAACGGTAATTTTTCAAACTTTTTTTTTAGGTAATATAGGTCATCAAACTGTCTTTAACGATATTCAAGAACATAAAAACGTTTTTCTAGGCCATAAAACAAAACGTTTAAAAGGTCCAAAACTTGACATTTTATAAAAGGGGATAACCCACGGTTTTAATCCAAAAATAGCCATTTTTCCAACTTTTTTTTTTAGGTAATATAGGTCATCAAAATGTCTTTTACGATATTCTAGAACGAAAAAACGCTTTTTTAGGCTATAAAAGCAGAAAGTTTAAAAAGTCCAAAAATTGACATTTTTCCAAAGGGGTTAACCCATGGTTTTGGTCCAAAAACGGCCATTTTTCCAACTTTTTTTTCAGGTAATATAGGTCATCAAACTGTCTTTTACGATATTCAAGAACATAAAAACGTTTTTCTAGGCCATAAAAACAAAAAGTTTAAAAGGTCCAAAAATTGACATTTTATAAAAGGGGTTAACCCACGGTTTTAATCCAAAAATACCCATTTTTCCGACTTTTTTTTTAGGCAATATAGGTCATCAAAATGTCCTTTAAGATATTCTAGAACGAAAAAACGCTTTTTTAGGCTATAAAAACAAGAAGTTTAAAAAGTCCAAAAATTGACATTTTTCCAAAGGGGTTAACCCATCGTTTTGGTCCAAAAATGGCTATTTTTCAAACTTTTTGTTTTAGGCAATATAGGCCAGGAAAATCTCTTTTCCGATATTCTAGAGCTAAAGAACGCTTTTTTAGGCTATAAAAACAAGAAGTTTAAAAAGTCCAAAAATTGACATTTTTCCAAAGGGGTTAACCCATCGTTTTGGTCCAAAAATGGCCATTTTTCCAACTTTTTTTTTAGGTAATATAGGTCATCAAAATGTCTTTTACGATACTCTTGACCCAAAGAACGCTTTTTAAGGCGGTAAAAACGAGAAGTTCAAAACGACAAAAAATTGACATTTTTCCAAAGGGGCTAACCCATGGTTTTGGTCCGAAAATGGCCATTTTTCCAACTTTTTTTTTTAGGCAATATAGGCCAGGAAAATGTTTTTTACGATATTCTAGCACAAAAAAACCCTTTTCTAGGCTATAAAAACAACAAGTTTAAAAAGTCCAAATATTGACATTTTTCCAAAGGGGTTAACCCATGGTTTTGGTCCAAAAATGGCCATTTTTCCAACTTTTTATTTAGGTAATATAGGTCATCAAAATGATTTTTTACGATACTCTAGACTCAAAGAACGCTTTTCTAGGCGGTAAAAAGAAGAAGTTTAAAAAGTCCAAAAATTGACATTTTTCCAAAGGGGTTAACCCATGGTTTTGTTCCAAAAATGACCATTTTTCGAACTTTTTGTTTTAGGCAATATAGGTCAGGAAAATGTCCTTTACGATATTCTAGAACAAGAAAACGCTTTTCTTGGGTAAAAAAAATGAAGTTTAAAAAGTCCAAAAATCTACATTTTTCCAAAAGGGTTAACCCATGGTTTTGGTCCAAAAATGGCCATTTTTCCAACTTTTCATTTTAGGCAATATAGGCAAGGAAAAGGTCTTTTACGATATTCTAGAAGAAAAAAACGCTTTTCTGGGCTATGAAAACAAGAAGTTTAAAAAGTGCAATAATTGACAATTTGCAAAACCCATGGTTTTTGTCCAAAAATGGCCATTTTTCCAACTTTTTTTCTTAGGTAATATAGGTCATCAAATTGTCTTTTACGATATTCTAGAACGAAAAAACGCTTTTTTACGCTATAAAAACAGAAAGTTTAAAAAGTCCAAAAATTGACATTTTTCAAAGGGGTTAACCCATGGTTTTGGTCCAAAAATGGCCATTTTTCCAACTTTTTGTTTTAGGCAATATAGGCCAGGAAAATGTCTTTTACGGTATTCTAGAACGAAAAAACGTTTTTCTAGGCCATAAAAACAGGAAGTTCAAAAAGTGCAAAATTGACATTTTTCCAAAGGGGTTAACCCATGCTTTTGGTCCGAAAATGGGGATTTTTCGAACTTTTTTTTTTAGATAATATAGGTGATCAAATTGTCTTTTACGATATTCTAGAACGAAAAAACGCTTTTCTAGGCTATAAAAAGAAGAAGTTCAAAAAGTCCAAAAATTGACATTTTTCCTAACCGGTTAACCCATGGTTTTGGTCCAGAAATGACCATTCTTCCAATTTTTCATTTTAGTTAATAGAAGCAAGGAAAATGTTTTTTACGATTTTCTAGAACGAAAAAACGCTTTTCTAGGCTATAAAAAAAAGAAGTTTAAACAGTCCAATAATTGACATTTTTCCTAAGGGGTTAACCCACGGTTTGGGTTCAAAAATGACCATTTTTACAAGTTTTTTTTTTAGGTAATATAGGTCATCAAAATGTCATTTACGTTATTCTAGAACGAAAAAACGCTTTTCTAAGCTATAAAAACAAGACGTTCAAAAAGTCCAAATATTGACATTTTTCCAAAGGGGTTAAGCCATGGTTTGGGTCCCAAAATGGCCATTTTTCCAACTTTTTTTCTTAGGTAATATAGGTCATCAAATTGTCTTTTACGATATTCTAGAACGAAAAAACGCTTTTTTAGGCTTTAAAAACATGAAGTTCAAAAAGCCCAAAAATTGACTGTTTTCTACAGGGGTTAGCTCATGGTTTTGCTCCAAAAATGGCCATTTTTCCAACTTTTTGTTTTATTCAATATAGGCCAGGAAAATGTCTTTTACGATATTCTAGAACGAAAAAACGTTTTTCTAGGCCATAGAAAGAAGAAGTTTAAAAAGTCCAAAAATTGATATTTTTCCAAAGAGGTTAACCCATGGTTTTGGTCCAAAAATGGCCATTTTTCCAAGTTTTTGTTTTAGCCAATGTAGGAAAGGAAAATGTGTTTTACGATATTCTAGAACGAAAAAACTTTTTTCTAGGTCATAAAAACAAGAAATTTAAAAAGTCCAAAAGTTGACATTTTTCAACAGGGGTTAACCCATGGTTTTGGTCCAAAAATGGCTATTTTTTTTAACTTTTTGTTTTAGGCATTATAGGCCAGGAAAATGTCTTTTACGATATTCTAGAACAAATAACGCTGTTCAAGGTTATAAAAACAAGAAGTTTAAAACTCCAAAAATTGACATTTTTCCAAAGTGGTTAACCCATGGCTTGGGTCCAAAACAGGCCATTTTTCCAACTTTTTGTTTTAGGCAATATAGGCCAGGAAAATGTCTTTTACGATATTCTAGAACGATAAAACGCTTTTCTTGGGTGTAAAAACATGAGGTTCAAAAAGTCTAAAAATTGACATTTTTCCAAAAGGGTTAGCCCATGGTTTTGGTCCAAAAATGGCAATTTTTCCATCGTTTCGTTTTAGGCTATATAGGCTAGGAAATGTCTTTTACGATACACTAAAAGAAAAAAAGGCTTTTCTAAGCTATAAAAACAAGAAGTTCAAAAAGTCCAACAACTGACATTTTTCCAAAGGGGTTAACCCATGGTTTTGGTCCAAAAATGGCCATTTTTCAAACTTTTCATTTTAGGCAATATAGGCCAGGAAAATGTCTTTTAAGATATTCTAGAACAAAAAAACGCTTTTCTAGGCTATAAAAACATGAAGTTTAAAAAGTCCAAAAATTGACATTTTTCCAAAGGGGTTAACCCATGGTTTTCGTCCAGAAATGGCCATTTTTCGAACTTTTTGTTTTAAGTAATATAGAACATCAAAATGTCATTTACGATATTTTAGAACGGAAAAACGCTTTTCTAGGCTACAAAAACGAGAAGTTTAAAAAGTCCAAAAATTGACATTTTTCCAAAGGGGTTAACCCATGGTTTTGGTCCAAAAAAAGCCATTTTTCCAACTTTTTTTTTTAGGCAATATAGGCCAGGAAAATGTCTTTTACAATATTCTAGAACAAGAAAACACTTTTCTAGACTATAAAAACACGAAGGTTAAAAAGTCCAAAAATTGACATTTTTCCAAAGGGGTTAACCCATGGTTTTGTCCAAAAAAAGCCATTTTTCCAACTTTTTGTTTTAGGCAATATAGGCCAGGAAAATGTCTTTTACCATATTCTAGAACGAAAAAACGCTTTTTTAGGCTATAAAAACAAGAAGTTTAAAAAGTCCAAAAATTGACATTTTTCCAAAGGGGTTAACCCATGGTTTTCGTCCAGAAATGGCCATTTTTCGAACTTTTTGTTTTAAGTAATATAGGTCATCAAAATGTCATTTACGATATTTTAGAACGGAAAAACGCTTTTCTAGGCTACAAAAACGAGAAGTTTAAAAAGTCCAAAAATTGACATTTTTCCAAAGGGGTTAACCCATGGTTTTGGTCCAAAAAAAGCCATTTTTCCAACCTTTTTTTTTTAGGCAATATAGGCCAGGAAAATGTCTTTTACAATATTCTAGAACAAGAAAACACTTTTTTAGACTATAAAAACACGAAGGCTAAAAAGGCCAAAAATTGACATTTTTCCAAAGGGGTTAACCCATGGTTTTGTCCAAAAAAAGCCATTTTTCCAACTTTTTGTTTGAGGGAATATAGGCCAGGAAAATCTCTTTTACCATATTCTAGAACGAAAAAACGCTTTTTTAGGCTATAAAAACAAGAAGTTTAAAAAGTCCAAAAATTGACATTTTTCCAAAGGGGTTAACCCATCGTTTTGGTCCAAAAATGGCCATTTTTCCAACTTTTTTTTTAGGTAATATAGGTCATCAAAATGTCTTTTACGATACTCTTGACCCAAAGAACGCTTTTTAAGGCGGTAAAAACGAGAAGTTCAAAACGACAAAAAATTGACATTTTTCCAAAGGGGCTAACCCATGGTTTTGGTCCGAAAATGGCCATTTTTCCAACTTTTTTTTTAGGTAATATAGGTCATCAAAATGTCTTTTACGATACTCTTGACCCAAAGAACGCTTTTTAAGGCGGTAAAAACGAGAAGTTCAAAACGACAAAAAATTGACATTTTTCCAAAGGGGCTAACCCATGGTTTTGGTCCGAAAATGGCCATTTTTCCAACTTTTTTTTTTAGGCAATATAGGCCAGGAAAATGTTTTTTACGATATTCTAGCACAAAAAAACCCTTTTCTAGGCTATAAAAACAACAAGTTTAAAAAGTCCAAATATTGACATTTTTCCAAAGGGGTTAACCCATGGTTTTGGTCCAAAAATGGCCATTTTTCCAACTTTCTTTTTAGGTAATATAGGTCATCAAAATGATTTTTTAGGATACTCTAGACCCAAAGAACGCTTTTCTAGGCGGTAAAAAGAAGAAGTTCAAAAAGTCCAAAAATTGACATTTTTCCAAAGGGGTTAACCCATGGTTTTGCTCCAAAAATGACCATTTTTCGAACTTTTTGTTTTAGGCAATATAGGTCAGGAAAATGTCCTTTACGATATTCTAGAACAAGAAAACGCTTTTCTTGGGTAAAAAAAATGAAGTTTAAAAAGTCCAAAAATCTACATTTTTCCAAAAGGGTTAACCCATGGTTTTGGTCCAAAAATGGCCATTTTTCCAACTTTTCATTTTAGGCAATATAGGCAAGGAAAAGGTCTTTTACGATATTCTAGAAGAAAAAAACGCTTTTCTGGGCTATGAAAACAAGAAGTTTAAAAAGTGCGATAATTGACAATTTGCAAAACCCATGGTTTTTGTCCAAAAATGGCCATTTTTCCAACTTTTTTTCTTAGGTAATATAGGTCATCAAATTGTCTTTTACGATATTCTAGAACGAAAAAACGCTTTTTTACGCTAAAAAAAAACAGAAAGTTTAAAAAGTCCAAAAATTGACATTTTTCAAAGGGGTTAACCCATGGTTTTGGTCCAAAAATGGCCATTTTTCCAACTTTTTGTTTTAGGCAATATAGGCCAGGAAAATGTCTTTTACGATATTCTAGAACGAAAAAACGTTTTTCTAGGCCATAAAAACAGGAAGTTCAAAAAGTGCAAAATTGACATTTTTTCAAAGGGGTTAACCCATGCTTTTGGTCCGAAAATGGGGATTTTTCCAACTTTTTTTTTTAGGTAATATAGGTGATCAAATTGTCTTTTACGATATTCTAGAACGAAAAAACGCTTTTCTAGGCTATAAAAAGAAGAAGTTCAAAAAGTCCAAAAATTGACATTTTTCCTAACCGGTTAACCCATGGTTTTGGTCCAGAAATGACCATTCTTCCAATTTTTCATTTTAGTTAATAGAAGCAAGGAAAATGTTTTTTACCATATTCTAGAACGAAAAAACGCTTTTCTAGGCTATAAAAACAAGAAGTTTAAACAGTCCAATAATTGACATTTTTCCTAAGGGGTTAACCCACGGTTTGGGTTCAAAAATGACCATTTTTACAAGTTTTTTTTTTAGGTAATATAGGTCATCAAAATGTCATTTACGTTATTCTAGAACGAAAAAACGCTTTTCTAAGCTATAAAAACAAGACGTTCAAAAAGTCCAAATATTGACATTTTTCCAAAGGGGTTAAGCCATGGTTTGGGTCCCTAAATGGCCATTTTTCCAACTTTTTTTCTTAGGTAATATAGGTCATCAAATTGTCTTTTACGATATTCTAGAACGAAAAAACGCTTTTTTAGGCTTTAAAAACATGAAGTTCAAAAAGCCCAAAAATTGACTGTTTTCTACAGGGGTTAGCTCATGGTTTTGCTCCAAAAATGGCCATTTTTCCAACTTTTTGTTTTATTCAATATAGGCCAGGAAAATGTCTTTTACGATATTCTAGAACGAAAAAACGTTTTTCTAGGCCATAAAAACAGGAAGTTCAAAAAGTGCAAAATTGACATTTTTTCAAAGGGGTTAACCCATGCTTTTGGTCCGAAAATGGGGATTTTTCCAACTTTTTTTTTTAGGTAATATAGGTGATCAAATTGTCTTTTACGATATTCTAGAACGAAAAAACGCTTTTCTAGGCTATAAAAAGAAGAAGTTCAAAAAGTCCAAAAATTGACATTTTTCCTAACCGGTTAACCCATGGTTTTGGTCCAGAAATGACCATTCTTCCAATTTTTCATTTTAGTTAATAGAAGCAAGGAAAATGTTTTTTACCATATTCTAGAACGAAAAAACGCTTTTCTAGGCTATAAAAACAAGAAGTTTAAACAGTCCAATAATTGACATTTTTCCTAAGGGGTTAACCCACGGTTTGGGTTCAAAAATGACCATTTTTACAAGTTTTTTTTTTAGGTAATATAGGTCATCAAAATGTCATTTACGTTATTCTAGAACGAAAAAACGCTTTTCTAAGCTATAAAAACAAGACGTTCAAAAAGTCCAAATATTGACATTTTTCCAAAGGGGTTAAGCCATGGTTTGGGTCCCTAAATGGCCATTTTTCCAACTTTTTTTCTTAGGTAATATAGGTCATCAAATTGTCTTTTACGATATTCTAGAACGAAAAAACGCTTTTTTAGGCTTTAAAAACATGAAGTTCAAAAAGCCAAAAAATTGACTGTTTTCTACAGGGGTTAGCTCATGGTTTTGCTCCAAAAATGGCCATTTTTCCAACTTTTTGTTTTATTCAATATAGGCCAGGAAAATGTCTTTTACGATATTCTAGAACGAAAAAACGTTTTTCTAGGCCATAGAAAGAAGAAGTTTAAAAAGTCCAAAAATTGATATTTTTCCAAAGAGGTTAACCCATGGTTTTGGTCCAAAAATGGCCATTTTTCCAAGTTTTTGTTTTAGGCAATGTAGGAAAGGAAAATGTGTTTTACGATATTCTAGAACGAAAAAACTTTTTTCTAGGTCATAAAAACAAGAAATTTAAAAAGTCCAAAAGTTGACATTTTTCAACAGGGGTTAACCCATGGTTTTGGTCCAAAAATGGCTATTTTTTTTAACTTTTTGTTTTAGGCATTATAGGCCAGGAAAATGTCTTTTACGATATTCTAGAACAAATAACGCTGTTCAAGGTTATAAAAACAAGAAGTTTAAAACTCCAAAAATTGACATTTTTCCAAAGTGGTTAACCCATGGCTTGGGTCCAAAACAGGCCATTTTTCCAACTTTTTGTTTTAGGCAATATAGGCCAGGAAAATGTCTTTTACGATATTCTAGAAGGAAAAACCTTTTTTCTAGGTCATAAAAACAAGAAGTTTAAAAAGTCCAAAAGTTGACATTTTGCCAAAGGGGTTAACCCATGGTTTTGGTCCAAAAATGGCTATTTTTTTCACTTTTTGTTTTAGGCAATATAGGCCAGGAAAATCTCTTTTACGATAATCTAGATTTAAAGAACGCTTTTCTAGGCCATAAAAACAAGAAGTTTAAAAAGTCCAAAACTTGACATTTTTCCAAAAGGGTTAACCGACGGTTTTGGTCGAAAAATGACTATTTTTCAAACTTTTTGTTTTACGCAATATAGGCCATTAAAATTTCTTTTTCGATACTGTAGAGCAATAAAAAGGCTTTTCTAGGCTATAAAAACAAGAAGTTAAAAAAGTTAAAAAACAGACATTTTTCCAAAGGGGTTAACCCATGGTTTTGGTGCAAAAATGGCCATTTTTCCAACTTTTTTTTTTAGGTAATATAGGTCATTAAAATGTCTTTCACGATACTCTAGAACGAAAAAACGCTTTTCTAGGCTATAAAAACAAGAAGTTCAAAAAGTCAAAAAATTGACATTTTTCCAAAGGGGTTAACCCACGGTTTTGGTCCAAAAATGCCTATTTTTCCAACTTTTTGTTTTAGGCAATATAGGCCAGGAAAATGTCTTTTACGATATTCTAGAACCAAAACACGCTTTTCTAAGCTATAAAAACACGAATCTTAACAAGTCCAAAAATTGACATTTTTCCAAAGGGGTTAACCAATAGTTTTGTCCAAAAATGGCCATTTTTCCAACTTTTTGTTTTAGGCAATATAGGCCAGGAAAATGTCTTTTACGATATTCAAGAACGATAAAACGCTTTTCTTGGGTGTAAAAACATGAGGTTCAAAAAGTCTAAAAATTGACATTTTTCCAAAAGGGTTAACCCATGGTTTTGGTCCAAAAATGGCAATTTTTCCATCTTTTCGTTTTAGGCTATATAGGCTAGGAAATGTCTTTTACGATACACTAAAAGAAAAAAAGGCTTTTCTAAGCTATAAAAACAAGAAGTTCAAAAAGTCCAACAACTGACATTTTTCCAAAGGGGTTAACCCATGGTTTTGGTCCAAAAATGGCCATTTTTCAAACTTTTCATTTTAGGCAATATAGGCCAGGAAAATGTCTTTTAAGATATTCTAGAACAAAAAAACGCTTTTCTAGGCTATAAAAACATGAAGTTTAAAAAGTCCAAAAATTGACATTTTTCCAAAGGGGTTAACCCATGGTTTTCGTCCAGAAATGGCCATTTTTCGAACTTTTTGTTTTAAGTAATATAGAACATCAAAATGTCATTTACGATATTTTAGAACGGAAAAACGCTTTTCTAGGCTACAAAAACGAGAAGTTTAAAAAGTCCAAAAATTGACATTTTTCCAAAGGGGTTAACCCATGGTTTTGGTCCAAAAAAAGCCATTTTTCCAACTTTTTTTTTAGGCAATATAGGCCAGGAAAATGTCTTTTACAATATTCTAGAACAAGAAAACACTTTTCTAGACTATAAAAACACGAAGGTTAAAAAGTCCAAAAATTGACATTTTTCCAAAGGGGTTAACCCATGGTTTTGTCCAAAAAAAGCCATTTTTCCAACTTTTTGTTTTAGGTAATATAGGCCAGGAAAATGTCTTTTACCATATTCTAGAACGAAAAAACGCTTTTCTAGGGTTTAAAAACAAGAAGTTTAAAAAGTCCAAAAATTGACATTTTTCCAAAGTGGTTAACCCATGGTCCTGTCCAAAAATGGCCATTTTTCCAACTTTTCATTTTAGGCAATATAGGCCAGGAAAATGTGTTCTACGATATTCTAGAAGAAAAAAACGCTTTTGTAGGCTATAAAAAAAAGAAGTTTAAAAAGTCTCAAACTTGACATTTTTCCAAAGGGGTTAACCCATGGTTTTGTTCCAAAAATGGCCATTTTTCCAACTTTTTGCTTTAGGCAATATAGGTCAGGAAAATGTCTTTTACGATATTCTGGATCGAAAAAACCCTTTTTTAGGCTATAAAAACATGAAGTTCAAAAAGCCCAAAAATTGACCGTTTTCTACAGGGGTTAGCTCATGGTTTTGCTCCAGAAATGGCCATTTTTCCAACTTTATGTTTTATTCAATATAGGCCAGGAAAATGTCTTTTACGATATTCTAGAACGAAAAGACGTTTTTCTAGGCCATAAAAACAAGAAGCTTAAAAAGTCCAAAAATTGACATTTTTCCAAAGGGGTTAACCCATGGTTTTGGTCCAAAAATGGCCATTTTTCCAAGTTTTTGTTTTAGCCAATGTAGGAAAGGAAAATGTGTTTTACGATATTCTAGAACGAAAAAACTTTTTTCTATGTCATAAAAACAAGAAATTTAAAAAGTCCAAAAATAGACATTTTTCCAAAGGGGTTAACCCATGGTTTTGGTCCAAAAATGGCAATTTTTCCAACTTTTCATTTTAGGCAATATAGGCCAGGAAAATGTCTTTTACAATATTCTAGAACAAAAAAACGCTTTTCAAGGTTATAAAAACAAGAAGTTTAAAAAGTCCAAAAATTGACATTTTTCCAAAGTGGTTAACCCATGGCTTGGGTCCAAAAAAGGCCATTTTTCCAACTTTTCATTTTAGGCAATATAGGCCAGGAAAATGTATTTTACGATATTCTAGAACGAAAAAACGCTTTTTTAGGCTTTAAAAACATGAAGTTCAAAAAGTCCAAAAATTGACCGTTTTCTAAAGGGCTTAACCCATGGTTTTGTTTCAAAAATGGCCATTTTTCCAACTTTTTGTTTTAGGCAATATAGGCCAGAAAAATGTCTTTTACGATATTCTAGAACGAAATAGCCCTTTTCTAGGCTATAAATACAACAAGTCTAAAAAGTCCAAAAATTGACACTTTTCTAAAGAGGTTAACCCATGGTTTTGGTCCAAAAATGGCCATTTTTCCAACTTTTTGTTTTAGGCAATATAGGCCAGGAAAATGTCTTTTACGATATTCTAGAAGGAAAAAACTTTTTTCTAGGTCATAAAAACAAGAAGGTTAAAAAGCCCAAAAGTTGACATTTTTCCAAAGGCGTTAACCCATGGTTTTGGTCAAAAAATGACTATTCTTCAAACTTTTTGTTTTACGCAATATAGGCCATTAAAATTTCTTTTTCGATACTCTAGAGCAATAAAAAGGCTTTTCTAGGCTATAAAAATAAGAAGTTAAAAAAGTTAAAAAACAGACATTTTTCCAAAGGGGTTAACCCATGGTTTTGGTGCAAAAATGGCCATTTTTCCAACTTTTTCTTTAGGTAATATAGGTCATTAAAATGTCTTTTACGATACTCTAGAACGAAAAAACGCTTTTCTAGGCTATAAAAACAAGAAGTTCAAAAAGTCAAAAAATTGACATTTTTCCAAAGGGGTTAACCCACGGTTTTGGTCCAAAAATGGCTATTTTTCCAACTGTTTGTTTTAGGCAATATAGGCCAGGAAAATGTCTTTTACGATATTCTAGAACGAAAACACGCTTTTCCACGCTGTAAAAACAAGAAGTTTAAAAAGTTCAAAAATTGAGATTTTTTCGAAGGGGTTAACCCATGGTTTTGGTCCAGAAATCGCCATTTTTTTAATTTTTTTTTTCGCCAATATAGGTCATCAAAATGTCTTTTACGATATTCTAGGAACGAAAAAACGCTTTTTTAGGCTATAAAAACAAGAAATTTAAAACGTCCAAAAATTGACATTTTTCCAAAGGGGTTAACCCATGGTTCTTGTCCAAAAATGGCAATTTTTCCAACTTTTCATTTTAGGCAATATAGGCCAGGAAAATGTCTTTTACAATATTCTAGAACAAAAAAACGCTTTTCTAGGCTATAAAAACACGAAGGTTAAGAAGTCCAAAAATTGACGTTTTTCCAAATTGGTTAACCCATGGTTTTCGTCCAGATATGGCCATTTTTCGAACTTTTTGTTTTAAGTAATATAGGTCATCAAAATGTCTTTTACGATATTCTAGAACGAAAAAACGCTTTTCTAGGCTATTAAAACAAGAAGTTTAAAAAGTCCAAAAAATTGACATTTTTCCAAAGGGGTTAACCCATGGTTTTGGTCCAAAAATGGCCATTTTTCCAACTTTTCATTTTAGGCAATATAGGCCAGGAAAATGTCTTTTACAATATTCTAGAACAAAAAAACGCTTTTCTAGGCTATAAAAACACGAAGGTTAAAAAGTCCAAAAATTGACATTTTTCCAAAGGGGTTAACCCATGGTTTTGTCCAAAAAAAGCCATTTTTCCAACTTTTTGTTTTAGGCAATATAGGCCAGGAAAATGTCTTTTACGATATTCTAGAACGAAAAAACGCTTTTCTAGGGTTTAAAAACAAGAAGTTTAAAAAGTCCAAAAATTGACATTTTTCAAGAGTGGTTAACCCATGGTTTTGTCCAAAAATGGCCATTTTTCCAACTTTTCATTTTAGGCAATATAGGCCAGGAAAATGTGTTCTACGATATTCTAGAAGAAAAAAACGCTTTTGTAGGCTATAAAAAAAAGAAGTTTAAAAAGTCTCAAACTTGACATTTTTCCAAAGGGGTTAACCCATGGTTTTGTTCCAAAAATGGCCATTTTTCCAACTTTTTTCTTTAGGCAATATAGGTCAGGAAAAAATCTTTTACGATATTCTGGAACGAAAAAAGGGTTTTTCAGGCTATAAAGACAGGAAGTTTAAAAAGTCCAAAAATTGACATTTTTCCACGGGGGTTAATCCATGGTTTTGGTCCAAAAATCGCCATTTTTCCAACTTGTTGTTTTAGGTAATATAGGCCAGGAAAATCTCTTTTACGATATTCTAGAAGGAAAAAACCGTTTTCTAGACTATAAAAACAAGAAATTTAAAAGGTCCAAAAATTGACATTTTTCCAAAGGGGTTAACCTATGGTTTTGGTCCAAAGATGGCCATTTTGTCAACTTTTTTTTCTAGGTAACATACGTCATCAAAATGTCATTTACTATATTCTAGAACGAAAAAACGCTTTTCTAAGCTATAAAAACAAGAATTTTAAAAAGTTGAAAAATTGACATTTTTCTTAAGGGGTTAACCCACGGTTTTGGTCCAAAAATGGCAATTTTTACAACTTTTTATCTTAGTTAATATAGGCCAGGAAAATCTCTTTTACGATATTCTGGAACAAAAAAACGCTTTTCTAGGATATAAAAACATGAAGTTCAAAAAGTCCAAAAATTGACGGTTTCCTAAAAAGGTTAACCCATGGTTTTGGTCCAAAAATGGCCATTTTTCCCACTTTTTGTTTAAGGCAATATAGGCCAGGAAAATCTCTTGAACGGTATTCTGCAACGAAAAAACGCTTTTCTAGGCTATGAAAACAAGAAGTTTAATAAGTCCAAAAATGGACACTTTTCAAAAGAGGTTAACCCATGGTTTTGGTCCAAAAATGGCCATTCTTCCCACTTTCGTTTTTACGTAATATAGGGCAGGAAATGTCTTTTGCGATACTCTAAAACAAAAAAAAGGCTTCTCTAGGCTATAAAAACAAGAACTTCAAAACGTTAAAAAATTGACCTTTTTCCAAAGGGGTTAACACATGGTTTTGGTCCAAAAATGGCCATTTTTCAAACTTTTTTTTATAGGTAAGATAGGTCATCAAAATGTCTTTTACGATACTCTACAACGAAAAAACGCTTTTCTAGGCTATAAAAAAAAAAAGTTCAAAAAGTCGAAAAATTCACATTTTTCCAAAGGGGTTAACCCATAGTTTCGGTCCAAAAAGGGCCATTTTTCGAACTTTTTGTTTTGGGCAATATAGGCCAGAAAAATGTCTTTTACAATATTCTAGAACGTAAAAGCCCTTTTCTAGGCTATAAATACAAGAAGTTTAAAATGTCCAAAAATTGACATTTTTCCAAAGGTGATAACCCATGGTTTTGGTCCAAAAATGGCCATATATACGATATTCTAGAACGAAAAAACGCTTTTCTAGGCTATGAAAACAAGAAATTTAAAATGTCCGCAAACTAACATTTTTCAAAAGAGGTTAACCCATGGTTTTGGTCCAAAAATGGCTATTTTTTTAACTTTTTGTTTTAGGCAATATAGGGCAGGATAATGTCTTTTATGATATTCTAGAACGAAAAAACGCTTTTTTAGGCTATAAAAACAAGAAATTTAAAATGTCCTCAAACTGACATTTTTCCAAAGGGGTTAACCCATGGTTTGGGTCCAAATTGGCCATTTTTCCAACTTTTCATTTTAAGCAATATAGGCCAGAAAAATCTCTTTTACTATATTCTAGAACGAAAAAACGCTTTTTCTCGGCTATAAAAACATGAAGTTTAAAAAGTCCAAAAATTGACCGTTTTCTAAAAAGGTTAACCCATGGTTTTGGTCCAAAAAGGGCCATTTTTCCAACTTATTTTTTTAGGCAATATAGGCCAGAAAAATGTCTTTTACAATATTCTAGAACGTAAAAGCCCTTTTCTAGGCTATAAATACAAGAAGTTTAAAATGTCCAAAAATTGACATTTTTCCAAAGGTGATAACCCATGGTTTTGGTCCAAAAATGGCCATTTTTAAAACTTTTTGTTTTAGGCAATTTAGGCAAGAAAAAGTCTTTTACGATATTCTACAACCTAAAAACGCTTTTCTAGCCTATGAGAACAAGATGTTTAAAAAGTACAAAAATTGACATTTTTCAAAAAAAGGTTAACCCACGCTTTTGGTCCAAAAAAGGGCCATTTTTCCAATTTTTTATTTTAGTTAATAGAGGCCAGGAAAATGTTTTTAACGATATTCTAGAACGAAAAAACGCTTTTCTAGCCTATAAAAACAAGAAGTTCAAAAAGTCCAAAAATTGACCGTTTTCTACAGGGCTTAACCCATAATTTTGGTCCAAAAATGGCCTTTTTTCAGACTCTTTGTTTTAGGCAATATAAGCCAGGAAAATCTCTTTTACGATATTCTAGAACGAAAAAACGCTTTTCTTGGCTATAAAAACAAGAAGTTTAAAAAGTCCAAAAATTGACATTTTCCAAAGCGGTTAACCCATTGTTTTGGTCCCATAAAGGCCATTTTTCCAACTTTTTTTTTAGGTAATATAGGTCATTAAAATGTCTTTTAGGATATTCTAGAACGAAAAAACGCATTTCTAGGCTATAAAAACAAGAAGTTTAAAAAGTCCAAAAATTGACATTTTTCCTAAGGAGTTAACCCATGGTTTTGGTCCAAAAATGGCCATTTTTCCAACTTTTCATTTAAGTTAATATAGGCCAGGAAAATGTTTTATACGATATTCAAGAACGAAAAAACCCTTTTCTAGGCTATAAAAACAAGAAGTTTTAAAAGTCCAAAAATTGACATTTTTCCAAACGGGTTAACCCATGGTTTTGGTCCAAAAATGGCTATTTTTCCAACTTTTTGTTTTAGGCAATCTAGGCCAGGAAATGTCTTTTACGATATTCTAGACCTAAAGAACGCTTTTCTAGGCTATAAAAACAAGAAGTTTAAAAAGTCCAAAAATTGACCCATGGTTTTGGTCCAAAAATGGCCATTTTTTCAACGTTTTTTTTACGCAATATAGGCTAGGAAAATTTCTTTTTCGATACTCTAGATTAAAAAAAAGGCTTTTCTAAGCTATAAAAACAAGAAGTTTAAAAAGTTAAAAAATATACATTTTTCCAAAGGGGTTAACCCATGGTTTTGGTGCAAAAATGGCCATTTTTCCAACTTTTTTTTTAGGTAATATAGGTCATCAAAATGTCTTTTACGATACTCTAGAACGAAAAACCGCTTTTTTACGCTATATTATCAAGACGTTCAAAGAGTCAAAAAATTGACATTTTTCCAAAGGGGTTAACCCATGGTTTTGGTCCTAAAATGGCCATTTTTGCAACTTTTTGTTTTAGGCAATATAGGCCAGGAAAATGTCTTTTACGATACTCTAGAACGAAAAAACGCTTTTCTAGCCTATGAAAACAACAAGTTTAAAAAGTCCAAAAATTGACATTTTTCAAAAGAGGTTAACCCATGGTTTTGGTCCAAAAATGGCAATTTTTCCCACTTTGTGTTTTAGGCAATATAGGCCAGGAAAATGTCTAAAAAAACTTTTTGTTTTAGGTAATGTTGGTCATCAAAATGTCTTTTACGATATTCTAGAACGACAAAACGCTTTTCTAGGCTATAAAAAAAGAAGTTTAAAAAGTCCAAAAATTGACATTTTTCCTAAGGAGTTAACCCATGGTTTTGGTCCAAAAATGGCCATTTTTTAAACTTTTCATTTTAGTTGGTATAGGCCAGGAAAATGTTTTATAAGATATTCTAGAACGAAAAAACCCTTTTCTAGGCTATAAAAACAAGAAGTTTAGAAAGTCCAAAAATTGATATTTTTCCAAAGGGGTTAACCCATGGTTTTGGTCCAAAAATGGCCATTTTTCCAACTTTTGTTTTTAGGCAATATAGGTCATCAAAATGTCTTTTACGATCTTCTGGAACGAAAAAACGCTTTTTTAGGCGATAAAAACAGGAAGTTTAAAAAGTCCAAAAACTGACATTTTTCCAAAGGGGTTAACCCATGGTTTTGGTCCAAAAATGGCCATTTTTCGAACTTTTTTTTTTTAAGTAATATAGGTCATTAAAATGTCTTTTACGATATTCTAGAACGAAGAAACGCTTTTCTAGGCTACAAAAACAAGAAGTTTAAAAAGTCCAAAAATTGAAATTTTTCCAGAGGGGTTAACGCACGGTTTTGGTCCAAAAATGGCCATTTTTCCAACTTTTTGATGTAGACAATACAGGCCAGGAAAATGTCTGTTAAGATATTCTAGAACAGAAAAACGCTTTTCTAAGCTGTAAAAACAAGAAGTTCAAAAAGCCCAAAAATTGACATTTTTCCAGAGGGGTTAACTCACGGTTTTCGTCCAAAAATAGCCATTTTCCCAACTTCTTTTTTAAGGAAATATAGGCCAGGAAATTGTCTGTTACAATATTCTAGAACGGAGAAGTTATTTTCAAGGCTATAAATACAAGAAGTTTAAAAGTCCAAAAATTGAAATTTTTCCAAAGGGGTTAACCCATGGTTTTGGTCCAAAAATGGCCATTTTTCCAACTTTGTGTTTTAGGCTATGTAGGCAAGGAAAAAGTCAAAAGTCTGTTACAATATTCTAGAACCAAAAAACATTTTTCAAGGCTATAAAAGCAAGAAGTTTAAAAAGTCCAAAAATTAATATTTTTCCAAAGGGGTTAACCCATGGTTTTGGTCCAAAAAAGACCATTTTTCCAACTTTTTTTTTTACGCAATATAGGTCATCAAAATGTCTTTTACGATATTCTAGAACATAAAAACCTTTTTCTAGGCCAAAAAAAAAAAAGTTTAAAAGGTCCAAAAATTGACATTTTTCCAAAGGGGTTAACCTACGGTTTTAATCCAAAAATAGCCATTTTTCCAACTTTTTTTTTCAGGTAATATAGGTCATCAAAATGTGTTTTATGATATTTTAGAACGAAAAAACGCTTTTTTAGGCTATAAAAACAGAAAGTTTAAAAAGTGCAAAAATTGACATTTTTCCAAAGGGGTTAACCCATGGTTTTGGTCCAAAAATTTCCATTTTTCCAACTTTTTGTTTTAGGCAATATAGGCCAGGAAAATGTCTTTTACAATATTCTAGAACAAAAAAACTTTTTTCTAGGCTATAAATACAAGAAGTTTAAAAAGTCAAAAAATTGACATTTTTCCAAAGGGGTTAACCCATGGTTTTGGTCCAAAAATGGCCATTTTTCCAACTTTTTGTTTTAGGCAATATAGGCAAGCAAAAAGTCTTTTACAATATTCTAGAACCAAAAACAATTTTCTAGGCTATAAAAGAAAGAAGTTTTAAAAGTCCAAAAATTGAAATTTTTCCAAAGGGGTTAACCCATGGTTTTGGTCGAAAAATGGCCATTTTTTCCAACTTTTTGTTTTATGCAATATAGGTCATCAAAATGTCTTTTACGATATTCTAGAACGTAAAAACGCTTTCTTAGGCAATAAAAAGTGGAAGTTTAAAAAGTCCAAAAATTGACATTTTTCCAAAGTGGTTAACCCATGGTTTTGGTCCAAAAATGGCCATTTTTCCAACTTTTTGTTTTAAGCAATATAGGCCAGGAAAATGTCTTTTACGATATTCTAGAACGAAAAAACCCTTTTCTAGGCTATAAACATACGAAGTTTAAAAAGTCCAAAAATTGACATTTTTCCAAAGGGGTTAACCCATGGTTTTGGTTCAAAAATGGCTCTTTCTCAAACTTTTTGTTTTAGGCAATATAGGCCAGGAAAATCTCTTTTCCGATATTCTAGAGCTAAAGAACGCTTTTTTAGGCTATAAAAACGACATGTTTAAAAAGACCAAAAATTGACATTTTTCCAAAGGGGTGAACCCATGGTTTTGGTTCAAAAATGGCCATTTTTCCAACTTTTTTTTAAAGTAATATAGGTCATAAAAATGTCTTTTACGAGTTTCTACAACGAAAAAACGCTTTTCTGGGCTATAAAAACAAGAGGTTTAAAAAGTCCAAAAATTGACATTTTTCCAAAGGGGTTAACCCATGGTTTTGATCCATAAATGGCCATTTTTCCAATTTTTTAGACAATACAGGCCAGGAAAATGTCTTTTAAGATATTCTAGAACAGAAAAACGCTTTTCTAAGCGATAAAAACAAGAAGTTTAAAAAGTCCAAAAATTGATATTTTTCCAAAGGGGTTAACCCATGGTTTCGGTCTAAAAATGGCCATTTTTCCAACTTTTTGTTTTAGGCAATATAGGTCATCAAAATGTCTTTTACGATATTCTAGAACAAAAACTAGCTTTTTTGGGCTATAAAAACAACAAAGTCCAAAAATTGATATTTTTCCAAAGGGGTTAACCCATGGTTTCGGTCTAAAAATGGCCATTTTTCCAACTTTTTGTTTTAGGCAATATAGGTCATCAAAATGTCTTTTACGATATTCTAGAACGAAAACTTGCTTTTTTAGGCTATAAAAACAACAAGTTTAAAAAGTCCAAAAATTGAAAATTTTCCAAAGGCGTTAACCCATAGTTTTTGTCCAAAAATGGCCATTTTTCCAACGTTTTTTTTAAGTAATATAGGTCATCAAAATGTCTTTTACGATATTCTAGAACAAAAAAAAGCTTTTCTAGGCCATAAAAACAAAAAGATTAAACGGTCCAAAAATTGACATTTTTCCAAAGGGGTTAACCTACGGTTTTAATCCAAAAATAGCCATTTTTTCAATTTTTTTTTTTTAGGTAATATAGGTCATCAAAATGTCTTTTACGATATTGTAGAACGTAAAAACGCTTTTCTAGTCTATAAAAACAGAAAGTTTAAAAAGTGCAAAAATTGACATTTTTCCAAAGGGGTTAACCCTTGGTTTTGGTCGAAAAATTTCCATTTTTCCAACTTTTTGTTTTAGGCAATATAGGCCAGGAAAATGTCTTTTACGATATTCTAGAACAAAAAAACTCTTTTCTAGGCTATAAATACAAGAAGTTTAAAAAGTCCAAAAGTTGACATGTTTCCAAGGGGGTTAACCCATGGTTTTGGTCCAAAAATGGCCATTTTTCCAACTTTTTGTTTTAGGCAATATAGGCAAGCAAAAAGTCTTTTACAATATTCTAGAACCAAAAAGACTTTTCTAGGCTATAAAAGAAAGAAGTTTAAAAAGTCCAAAAATTGAAATTTTTTCAAAAAGGTTAACCCATGGTTTTGGTCCAAAAATGACCATTTTTCCAACTTTTTGTTTTAGGCAATATAGGTCATCAAAATGTCTTTTACGATATTTTAGAACGTAAAAACGCTTTTTTAGGCAATAAAAACTGGAAGTTTAAAAAGTCCAAAAATTAACATTTTTCCAAAGTGGTTAACCCATGGTTTTGGTCCAAAAATGGCCATTTTTCCAACTTTTTGTTTTAGGCAATATAGGCCAGGAAAATATCTTTTACGATATTCAAGAACGAAAAAACCCTTTTCTAGGCTATAAACACACGAAGTTTAAAAAGTCCAAAAATTGACATTTTTCCAAAGGAGTTAACCCATGGTTTTGGTCCAAAAATGGCTATTTTTCAAACTTTTTGTTTTAGGCAATATAGACCAGGAAAATCTCTTTTCCGATATTCTAGAGCTAAAGAACGCTTTTTTAGGCTATAAAAACGACATGTTTAAAAGGACCAAAAATTGACATTTTTCCAGAGGGGTTAACCCATGGTTTTGATTCAAAAATGGCCATTTTTCCAACTTTATGTTTTAGGCAATATAGGCCAGAAAAAGTCTTTTACGATATTCTACAACCTAAAAACGCTTTTCTAGGCTATAAAAACAAGAAGTTTAAACAGTCCAAAAATTGAAATTTTTCCAAAAACGTTAACCCATGGTTTTGGTCCAAAAATGGCCATTTTTCCAATTTATTTTTTAGGCAATATAGGCCAGGAAAATGTCTTTTAAGATATTCTAGATCGAAAAAACGTTTTTCTAGGCCATAAAAACAAGAAGTTTAAAAAGTCCAAAAATTGACATTTTTCCAAAGGGGTTAACCCATGGTTTTGGTCTAAAAATGGCCATTTTTCCAACTTTGTGTTTTAGGCTATATAGGCAAGGAAAAAGTCAAAAGTCTTTTACAATATTCTAGAACCAAAAAACGTTTTTAAAGGCTATAAAAGCAAGAAGTTTAAAAAGTCCAAAAATTAATATTTTTCCAAAGGGGTTAACCCATGGTTTTGGTCGAAAAAGGGCCATTTTTCCAACTTTTTTTTTTAGGCAATATAGGCCAGGAAAATGTCTTTTACAATGTTCTAGAACGAAAAAACGCTTTTTTAGGCTATAAAAAAAGGAAGTTTTAAAAGTCCAAAAATTGACATTTTTCCAAAGGGGTTAACCCAGGGTTTTGGTCCAAACATGGCTATTTTTCCAACTGTTTGTTTTAGGGAATATAGGCCAGGAAAATGTCTTTTACGATATTCTAGAACGAAAAAACTTTTTTCTACGTCATTAAAACAAGAAGTTTAAAAACTCCAAAAGTTGACATTTTTCTAATTTTTTTTTTTAGGCAATATAGGTCATCAAAATGTCTTTTACGATATTCTAGGAACGGAAAAACGCTTTTTTAGGCTATAACAACACGAAGTTTAAAAAGTCCAAAAATTGAGATTTTTCCAAGGGGGTTAACCCACGGTTTTGGTCGAAAAATGACCATTTTTCCAACTTTTTGTTTTACGCAATATAGGCCAGGAAAATGTCTTTTACGAATCTCTAGAGCAATAAAAAGGCTTTTCTAGGCTATAAAGACAAGAAGTTAAAAAAGTTAAAAAATAGACATTTTTCCAAAGGGGTCAACCCATGGTTTTGGTGCAAAAATGGCGATTTTTCCAACTTTTTTTTTTAGGTAATATAGGTTATTAAAATGTCTTTCACAATACTCTAGAACGAAAAAACGCTTTTCTAGGCTATAAAAACAAGAAGTTCAAAAACTAAAAAAATTGACATTTTTCCAAAGGGGTTAACCCACGGTTTTGGTCCAAACATGGCTATTTTTCCAACTTTTTGTTTTAGCCAATATAGGCCAGGAAAATGTCTTTTACGATATTCTAGAACGAAAAAACGCTTTTCTAGGCTATTAAAACAACAAGTTTGAAAAGTCCAAAAATTGATATTTTTCCAAAGGGTTTAACCCACGGTTTTGGTCCAAAAATGGCCATTTTTCCAACTCTTTTTTTTAGGTAATATAGGTCATCAAAATGTTTTTTACGATACTCTAGAACGGAAAACGCTTTTCTAGGCTATAAAAACAAGACGTTGAAAAAGTTAAAAAATTGACATTTTTTTAAAGGGGCTAACCCACGGTTTTGGTCCAAAAATAGCCATTTTTCCAACTCTTTGTTTTAGGCAATCTAGGCCAAGAAAATGTTTTATACGATATTCTAGAAGGAAAAAACCCTTTTCTAGGCTATAAAAACAAGAAGTTTAAAAAGTCCAAAAATTGACATTTTTCCAAAGGGGTTTATCCACGGTTTTGGTCCAAAAATGGCCATTTTTCCAACTTTTTTTTTTAGGTAATATAGGTCATCAAAATGTTTTTTACGATACTCTAGAACGGAAAACGCTTTTCTAGGCTATAAAAACAAGACGTTGAAAAAGTTAAAAAATTGACATTTTTTTAAAGGGGCTAACCCACGGTTTTGGTCCAAAAATAGCCATTTTTCCAACTCTTTGTTTTAGGCAATCTAGGCCAAGAAAATGTTTTATACGATATTCTAGAAGGAAAAAACCCTTTTCTAGGCTATAAAAACAAGAAGTTTAAAAAGTCCAAAAATTGACATTTTTCCAAAGGGGTTTACCCACGGTTTTGGTCCAAAAATGGCCATTTTTCCAACTTTTTTTTTTAGGTAATATAGGTCATCAAAATGTTTTTTACGATACTCTAGAACGGAAAACGCTTTTCTAGGCTATAAAAACAAGACGTTAAAAAGTCAAAAAATTGATATTTTTGCAAAGGGGTTAACCCACGGTTTTGGTCAAGAAATGGCCATTTTTCCAACTTTTTGTTTTAGGCAATATAGGCCAGGAAAATGTCTTTTACGATATTCTAGAACGAGAAAACGCATTTCTAGGCTATAAAAACAAGAAGTTTAAAAAGTCCAAAAATTGACATTTTTCCTAAGGAGTTAACCCATTGTTTTGGTCCAAAAACGGCCATTTTTCCAACTTTTAATTTTAGTTAATATAGGCCAGGAAAATGTTTTATACGATATTCAAGAACGAAAAAACCCTTTTCTAGGCTATAAAAACAAGAAGTTTTAAAAGTCCAAAAATTGACATTTTTCCAAAAGGGGTAACTCTTGGTTTTGGTCCAAAAATGGCTATATTTCCAACTTTTTGTTTTAGGCAATCTAGGCCAGGAAAATGTCTTTTACGATATTCTAGACCTAAAGAACGCTTTTCTAGGCTATAAAAACAAGAAGTTTAAAAAGTCCAAAAATTGACATTTTTCCAAAGGGGTTAACCCATGGTTTTGGTCCAAAAATGGCCATTTTTTCAACGTTTTTTTTTACGCAATATAGGCCAGGAAAATTTCTTTTACGCTACTCTAGAATAAAAAAAAGGCTTTTCTAAAGCTATAAAAACAAGAAGTTTAAAAAGTTAAAAAATATACATTTTTCCAAAGGGGTTAACCCATGGTTTTGGTGCAAAAATGGCCATTTTTCCAACTTTTTTTTTGGTAATATAGGTCATCAAAATGTCTTTTACGATACTCTAGAACGAAAAAACGCTTTTCTAGGCTATATTAACAAGACGTTCAAAAGGTCAAAAAATTGACATTTTTCCAAATGGGTTAACCCACGGTTTTGGTCGAAAAATGACAATTTTTCCAACTTTTTGTTTTAGGCATTATAGGCCAGGAAAATGTCTTTTACGATATTCTAGAACGACAAAACGCTTTTCTAGGCTATGAAAACAAGAAGTCTAAAAAGTCCAAAAATTGACATTTTTCAAAAGAGGTTAACCCATGGTTTTGATCCAAAAATGGTCATTTTTCCAACTTTTTGTTTTAGGTAATTTTGGTCATCAAAATGTCTTTTACGATATTCTAGAACGAAAAAACGCTTTTCTAGGCTATAAAAACAAGAAGTTTAAAAAGTCCAAAAATTGTCATTTTTCCAACGGGGTTAACCCATGGTTTTGGTCCAAAAATGGCCATTTTTCTAACTTTTTGTTTTAGGCAATATAGGCCAGGAAAATGTCTTTTACAATATTCTAGAACGAAAGAACGCTTTTCTAGGCTATAAAAACAAGAAGTTTAAAAAAAAAAAACATTTTTCCAAAGGGTTTAACCCATGGTTTGGCTCCAAATATGGCGATTTTAAAAACAAGATATAAAAACAAGAAGTTCAAAAAGACGAAAAATTGGGAATTCTTCTATTTTTTTATTTTATTTAAAATAGGCGAGGAAAATGTGGTTTAATATATTCTTGATAGAAAAAACGCTTTTCTAGACTATAAAAACAGCAAGTTAAAAAAGTCGAAAAATTGGGGTCTTTCCAAAGGGGTTAGTCCATGATTTTTTTCAAAAATTTCCCTTTTTTATCTTTTTTTTTTGCAAAATAAGCCAGGAAAATGTGTTTTACGATATTCTTGATAGAAAAAAGGCCTTTCTATAAAACTATTAAGTTAAAAAAGTTGAAAAATTGGGATTTTTCAAAAGGGGTTAGTCCATGATTTGTGTTAAAAGTTGGCCATTTTTCCATTTTTTTATTTAAGGCAAAACAGGCCAGGAAAATGTGTTTCACGATATTCTTGATAGTAAAAACGCCCTTCTAGACTATAAAAACATCAAGTTAAAAAAGTCGAAAAAGTGGGATTTTTCCAAAGGGGTTAGTCCATGCTTTTTGTTAAATTTTTTTCCATGTTTTTGTTTTAGGCAAAATACGCCAGGAAAATGTGTTTTACGATATTCTAGAAAGAAAAAACGCCTTTGTAGACTATAAAAACAAAAAGTTAAAAAGTAGAAAAATTGTTTTTTTCCAAAGGGGTTAACCGACGATTTTGGTTAAAACTCTTGTTTCGTCTAAGTTTGTTTTCCTTTGAATTAGGCTTTAATGTTATGTTTTACGACTTTATAGCTGTAAAAGGAAGGTTTTTGGAGTTTAAAAATTGCATTTGAACTTGAACGAAAAACTTTCATTTTTCCAGTGGGGTCAACCCACGATTTTGGCTAAAAATTTTAAATTTCTTCTAAGTTTGGTTTTCTTTGAATTAGGCTTTAATGTTATGTTTTACGATGTTCTAGTTAGAAAAGGTGGTTCTTTAATTTAAGTACAAAAATGGCTTTTTAACATAGACGAAAAAGTTTCATTTTTTTAAACGGTTTACCCAAGATTTTGTTAAAAGATTTTCTTCCAGGTTTAGTTTGTCTTTGAATTATTCTTTGAGGTTATGTTTCTCGATGTTCTAGTTTTAAAAGGAGGCGTTTTGGAGTTTTAAAATGGCATTTAAATAGAGACGAAAAATTTTCCATTTTCCCAAAGGGGTTAACCCATGATTTTGGTCAAAAATCTCAAATTTCTACGAAACTTGATTTTCTTTGAAATAGCGCTTAACGTAATGTTTCCCTATGTCCCATTTAAAAGGGAAGCTTTTTATACTATATAAATGGCATTTTAAGATGGTCGAAAAATTTGAATTTTTTCAAAGGGATTAAGCTATGATATTGGGAAAAAATTTTCATATTTCTAGCAAGTTTGTTTTTCTTTGAAGAAGCCATTAACGTAATGTTTGACGATGTCCCGGAGAGACAAGGAAGTTTTCTGATATTTCAGGATGTTCTAGATAGAAAACAAAGCTTTTGTCACAAGATCCTGACTGATATAGTCAGCAATTATTTTTGTGTAAACAGTAACAAGCAAACTGTAACAACTGTAGAGCCTTGAGATGATACGTTATTCAGATATTTCATCCGAAACGACTTGCCTTTTTGGAGAATGACATGAGTGAATGACATTCGTAATATGAGATAGTGACTTATTTAGTGGATAGTGTTATCCAGCGTGTAACGTACCTGTGTTGAATTGCTACTCTAGGAAAAGATGAGCACCTAAGATGCATAGGTGTGAAACAAACGAATAGTATTTTAAAGCGTTCTGTTTAATACATTTAATCAGTGAACTACAGCCTTTTTCCTTACAATTCCTTACAATTTGTGATAGACATAAAACCTTGGGAAGACCGAGGTCTCTAAGTTAAAGCACATTGCTTCCACAATTTCTACAGACGCAATTAATTATTAGAATAAACTCTGCCCAATAAAACTGGAATGAAGGAGTCCAAGAGCTCTAAGCTGATCTTTAGTTGTTAAGCAACACTTATATTTATCACTTCTTGACCATTACTCGTGCATAGATTTATAATAAACATGAACAATTACCATGGACATTTTGTAAATTATGTTTTACAAAGCATTAGCTCTTAAACCTTACTATAAGCCATTTGAAGGATAAAGTCTCTTTTTTGTGGAAAATCTTATTGTGACGCTGAACGTTTTCCACATGACATGACCTTGATAGTGATAACGTTTTAATTGACCGACTTGCCAAAAAGTGCACCACTGAGAAGGAGTTATCACAAGCTAACAAAATGTTTACAACAAGGGACAGCTACAGAGCCATATGTACCTACGTAATTGGAACTGCATTACTTCTCTTATCTAATTGCTAAATTTAAGAAAATTGAACGAAAACCTTGCACAGACACCTTTAGTGGCTGCCAGTTTGAAGACTTCTACCGTAAATTTTGTATTAGAAGTCTACACACGGGCAGGCAACACACGAGTCAATTATACATACTTATACTGATTAAATAGGTCGGGCTAATGTACTAATTATGTAAATGTATGCAAATTCATGCATATCACCTTGGTTACAAAACTAGGGGAGAACATGATGACAGATTTTTTATTTCGGGTCACTTCTGTGCCTCTCAAGACAAAGTTGTCTCTGATTCAGTCATTTTTCTGACAGATTTTAGGGAAACAAAGCCATGAAAAAACAAAAAGTCAAATTTTAGGGTGGTTTCTAAGTTTCGGTAATTGTGTGACCTCTAAATGATGTAAAACTAAAAACTGAAAAAAGCAATTAACAATACCCCACCACAGCGAAGTAACTAACCAACATATAGGTTCTGCAACACCAACATAAACCGAATTTTCTTACACCCTCGTTTTTAAGCAATACTACTCGAAGATGAGCAGTTACTCATTTTATTCGATCTGTCATTTCCACATAAAGAGGGGCTTTGTTCTGCGGCATTTTTAATACACTACGTACTAAATATTACTTCACATAAATACCAGCAAGGGAAGTTTACTATTAAGCCAAACTTGTGCTCACAAAGAAGTGGAAATTTCTCATGGGAATGTTTCTTTTCAGTGCCACAGAATGTTTGTTTATGGTGAAACAAAGTTAATCGACTTTGACGATACTGTAGATTTTCCTCACAAAGAAAAAGCATGCGAAGAATCCCACTGCGCCTGGAAAAAAGAACAAAGAGATGAATATAACAAGGGGTGCTTACCATTTACAAAAACAAGCCAGGTACAAATCTTGTGCATGAACGATTTTTTCGACGGATTTCTTGTCCGATTTCATGGCCGATTTCATGTCCAACTTTTTGTCCGATTTCTTATCTTTTTTTTACCGATTTGATGTCTGATTTCCTCATTCTAACTGCAATTTCGTTATTAGGATGGACAGCAGTATTGATGATAAAAATTTAAAGCAAAAGTTTTTTCGAGTCCGAAAATCGAGTGGAACGCTTTTAGGGAGATTGGCTGTTACAAAGTGTCAACAAGTGATCAATATCAGTGATCTTCTTACCAGTAAATAAAAAGAAGATAAGAACCATGATAAGAGTATAACCAAAGTACAGGAAGGTGGAGGCCGTCCCACTGATGGTCAGCTTGGTGCAGAAGAAATGGATAGAGTACAAGAAGAAATACAAGGCAGTACAGCCGCCAGTCAGGAACGATCGCCACCACCAGTGATAATCCTGAAATACAGCGGAAGAGTCGAAGAATTCAGATGACTAGACAAGTAATAGCCTGAGAAAACAGCCGACATTTGGCGACACTACCACTGGTTTCCCCACCAAATGACGTCTGAGAAACGAGTGAAGAAATTCTACACTGTTGACGCATCACCACCCAGATCTGGGTAGTGCTTCTGATTGGTCGTGCCGCTTGGGAAATTTATTTCAACCAATCAGAAGCACTACCCAGATCTGGGTAGCGACGCGTCATCAGTATGGAATTTCTTCGCTCGTTTCTCAGACGTCATTTGGCGGGGAAACCAGTGGTAGCTTCGCCAAATGTCGGCTGTTTTCTCGGGCTAGACAAGTAAACAAAAATCAAATTCAAGAAACTGACACTGTAGGACCAGTAGAAAAAAAAGGTTACACATACTAAATCAATCCTACAATCTTGGACAAAAATGTTAAGAAAAATGGACGTCACTGCCAAAGCTCTTAAACGTACAATAATTGTACTGCTCATTACAAATTCTTCCTTCTTCACCCTTCCCCAAAAAAACAACGTTGAAGTCCGGCTGAATTATTTCTGCCCTTGACTGAACAACATTGAGAAGGGTGGGGCAAGAGGAGAGGTCATAACTGTACCAAATCTGCCGGAGAAGCATTCTGCGGGTACAATTCTTTACAATCTTTGTCCAAGATCATGGATTCTAGGAACTGTTTTCATAACTGAGTTTACATGTATTTTGCGAGTCATACCTCAGCACAAAGATGAAAATAGCACAAGAGGACAGTAGTCTCAGATACAGTCAACAGCAAAATTAAACACACAACAAACAAGAACCCAAACATGTAGTAAATCTGATGAGACCTGTTTAAGAAAAACGAAAGACAAAACCTTATTAATCTTTACACCTCGAAGACTGACCAACAATTTGTTTCTCCTTACCCAACACTAATCAAACAAGCAAATTTGTGTGTGCTGATATTTTCAAACTCATGATAGCACTTCATAAAACGACTAAAAGGCTCTTTTGGGGAAGCAGCTCTTATATTTTGCTCACCTGGGGCCAAATCTTGCTCATCTTAGTTAATGATTATTTTAGAGGATGACTTGCCCTGTCCATTGGGCAAGAAGGCATTAAAAGTTACTTGCCTAGCAAGAAAATCTACTGGTGTCAGACTACCAGACATGACTTTGCACTAGACAGGGAAGTCATAAACAACCACATGATTGTTTTCAGCTCAGTTCAATTACTTACCAAATGCTGTTGAGAATGAAGAATAATTGGATAAAAATGCAGCCAAATGGTAAAACTCCACCCATGATGATTCCAGGGGCAGCACGAGTGTAGATGCTCTGCAAAATTAATTTCAGTAAAAGGAAGATAATTAGTCTACATGCTTGGTCAATAACGCAGATATGGGTTAATCTGCGAGTGGGCAAGATGATGCTGATCCTGTGTTCTCATTGGCTACCTGATTTCCCCCTTTCTTTCACACGAAAATGTTCTCTTTATGGCCATATAATGAATCCTTTACTGACCAAACTTGTTTGCCGAGGACCCTGGATTTTTGCCTAGTTCTTTCTATTCTGTCACTGCCCTTGACTTTTTCTCAGTCTGTTCAAGTGCAAGAAAGAACTTGGACAAAATCCATGCATCTTCAGTGAACAAGCTTGGTGCAAGATGAAATAAACTTACAGAAATTATTTACGGGTTTGCAAGATCTGCAATACAAACCCATCAACAATGTTTACAGACTTTCTGCTGTTTAGAACTCTTGAAAGCAAATTAAAGATGTGAAGTAGATGTATCAAACAAAAGAACAACTACCTGTTCCGGAATCTGCCGTGGGATTTGATTGGTTCGCACAGGCTGCTCAATTGGCTAAATACAATAAGAAAAGAAAGCTAGTTCAAAATAATGGCTTTATTACAGAGTGCCTGAAATGAAGTCCATTCCAAACTGACAGTGCAACCTGTTCTCTCATTTTAAATAACGCTAAATGTAACCTAGCTAGGTACAAGACACTGCTGGCAAGCGCTCGCTGTCTCTAATTGTATGTGGGGCATTCCCAGGGTATTTGTAGGGAACGACATTGCATTTACATTTCACAGCACTTTCATTAAAACTGTGAAAAGTTTGAACCCAGGAGTCATTTCATCAGTAGGTTGAGTATGATCATCCAGGTGAACGAAGTCCTGAATAGGACCGTTGTTGACAGTGACTGACGTTCTGACTTTCATTAACGTCAATTCATTTTGCTCACATTGCTGTTTGTGTGCAAACGTTTCAGCCATTTTGCTCCCAGCCCTCCCCTCCCTCTGGTTGTGTCTGGTTCTCTGGGTGATGCTGCCTGGTAGGTGCCCCGAACAGGGTCGTCATGGTTACCATCTGTGCTTGGTTTCAGGTCCCTCAGTTTCTCTAGGCACTTTTCCCCACACCCATCTATTGGAAATGGGTTAAAGCTAGCTTTGATCTGTTAAACTAACTTTTTCTTTTTAACTTATGATATATTACATGTACTTATAGTACCTTCTTTTTAAATCCAAGATAAGCTCCCAGAAAGGTAAGAGGGACAGAAATACCAAACCTGTTGAGCAACAAAATCACTCTTTATTAAAAGTTTTTGGCAAATGCACTGTTTCATCTTCAGAATGAGAGATCAACATAATTTACTACGCTAATTTGAAAATCAAACCTCATCTAAAGTCAATCATAATATTTATGCACAAAAATGTTTAAAAATAATAAGAACAATGTTCCATGTGAGCCTACACTTGTGAGTTTGGCCACTGACTGGTGGAGACTGCTAAGCTTTTGACAGCTAACTTTGTTAAATTTTCCATTGACCTTAACTAGTGTAATACATCATAGTGCACAAAAAACATACCACATAGCCAAGAGAGCCAGCAAGGTGGTGAATGGAACAGCAGCTGATGAACCTTCTGCCCACAATACAAGATTCAACAGGAAGAAAATGCCAAACATCAACCTGAAATCACAAAATACCAATAAACTAGGGAGGAGACTGTTATTGGACTGCAGTAATTAGCTTTTCATGAATGCTGCTGCCATGACGCTGCCATAAATTGGTGAACCTTGATAACTCTTAGTTTTTTTTTTGTTTTGTGGGTGTTCCATCAAAATGAAATAATGAGTTTCCTTGAACACTAAGGAGAGCACTATAATGTAGAAATCCTGCATTGCTGTGCTGTTGAATAAAAGCAGTAACAAAATTAATGTTAACTCACCCAGGAAAGAAGAATGCAGACAACAGAACATTTGTCTTCCACAACTCACCACCAATCACTTGTTAAAAAAACATGAACAGTTAACAAATTAATCCCAGTATGATAAACAAATAAAACAACATGGGTGAAGGCATGAACGTTTTCACTTGACAAGAGAGAAAGAGAGAGACTTGCATAATAATCATCATTTGTCTAGACAATTCTAAGACAAAAGCCAGGCCACTGAAGAAACTTCAATCACTTCAATAGTCTCTCCTCAAGGGCAGACCTAGGATAAATACTGACTGATTTCCTAAATGAGCTTCTAGGAGGGGGCCAGGGGCAAACCCCACCCCCCACCCCCTGGGAAATGTTTTTGATTTCAACTCCCTAAAGTCCCCTTTCCTGGGCTTCTCAGTAATTCAGACATGATATTAAATATTTCTTTTTTAATAATTCTATCTATTATGAAAAATCTGACCAATTTCCATAAAATGGTGGAAACAGTCATGGATCGATGCAAGTTTTAGGTAAATGTCAGCTGCATGGATTAAATAGAGGCAATGTATAGAAGGCTGCACATAAACTAGTTGAACCTTGCACAACTTTTGCATTTACACCCAGCTGTTCATACATTGCGTCTACTTTATTTACAGAGATGTATGCACATGAAAATTACTCAACAGTGGAAATCCACCCTAAGTGCAGAAACAAATTTACAAACTGACACTTACTTTTGTAAATTCTAGCAGAGACATAACCAGCAGGAGACCCAAGGCAAACAAACAACACCTAATTAAAAAAAATAAAACCATACCTTTATTAAGTAAGATAATAAAAGAATACCATTTTACGAACAATGCAGCAAACCAAAACAACAAAACTACTCACCAACGAACAAGTCATCAAGGCTCCACGATTTGCAGGAGACAAAAACCCAAGACAAGCAAACACTGAAAAACACAAAAGTTCAAACATAAATGAAGAGTACACAAGATAAAATAATATACTTTCCTACTGATACACATGTATCAAGAGAGACGCATAGGAGCAATGTGTAGAATGAAAAAAACAATATTCCTGCTGGTTTTATGCACGTAAAAGGTTATACAAGAGATCCTATGGGGAGAGGTGTCCGCAGGAGAGGAGGAACATCCACAGGGGTGGAGGGTAAGGACTGTGAGGTTATTATTTTTACAGAGAGTCCTGATAGAGAAATTATACACCCTACTACCCTACCTTCATATAGATCACTGCATGCCCAAAGCAACCAAAATGATCAGATTGATCATCACAGAAAGTATTGCCAACTTACCAAGTGTAAAAAACACCATGATAAAAATTTGAGATCCACAGCCAAGCATGATAGAAAGAAGCATGCCTTTCTTTGGAGGACGGAAAACATCTCCATGAACTAACTTCCAGCCAAACTCCTCTTGTGCATCATCCTTTACAAACAGACAGACAAATGAAAAGCATAAATTCATTAACCCAGCTAACTATCAACAAACAGACATCCCATCAGAGTTCATTAACGTAGCCTTATATACCGTAAAATTCCGAAATTAAGCCCCGGGGTTTATATTTTTCAAAGGCCCTTTTTCAGTGGCTTATTTTTGGAGGGGCTTATCTACGGAGGGAAATTTGCGTTTCAAAACCGATTGGGCTAGCCTTATAGTTGGAAGTAAATTTAACATTTTGGCTTTGTTTTACTTTGTATTTGAGGACATTTTTCCAAGTACAAGCCCCCAGGGGACTTATATTTGGAGGGGCGATTAAATGGAGGGTTTTTTGCGTTACCAGTTTAGGGGGCTCATATTTGGAGGGGCTTATACATGGAGGGGCTTATTTTCGGAATTTTACAGTACCAAATTAACCAAGGATAGATCAAACTGACCTAAAGGTACAACATTTTTCCCTATGCAGGCCTACAAACAATTTTTCTGTTTAGGAAGGATATAAATAAATTTTCTGATCAGGTGACCATTTGGGTAGATATACCCAACAACGGATGCTACATGTAAATAGCTCTGAAAATTGCACAGCAACCAGAGAAAGATTTTTTCTGCTGTTCTAATTTACCCTTTTTTATTAAGATCTGCTCGTAAAGTGTACATCTCTCACAAGCCAATAAAAGTAACTTCTGAATCAAATTTATCTGCTTAAAACAACTGTGTTTTTGAGACCATTGTCAACAAACAATACCAAGCAGAAGGCAAAATAACATACCGCTGAATCCATTTGATTATAACGAGCAATGTCTTTATGCAGAGTTCGCAGCATGATCATGGCTACCATGCCAGAAAGAAACAGGACGATAACCAGAGAGTTCATGATGCTGCATACAAAAAATGATAACAGCAACTCAATGTTTAGTACATGTAAGTCCAACACAATAATAAATTTATCTCTCATTCCTTGCTGAAATATGAATGTGCACATAAATAAATGAATGAATTAATTAATACGTAAACTAATCAATAATTATAGCAACAGAAAATAGTGATTTAGGAATTTTCAGCTTCTCTGCATGTTGAAGTTTAGCCAGTAAACTTGCTTTGCTCCCGATCTGCTCACACTGGCCCCAATAGCCACATACAAAATAATAAATAATAATTGTTCTGCAAAGTTATTCCCATAACTGTACACGTACATGTAATTCCCAAAAGAATTATTTATGAGAATTTGATGAAAGTTCAAAGCAGTTTTGAGGCATGGGAACCTCAAAAAGATCAATTCATGATGAATTTGGTCCAGTAGGCTCAAAATGTCTGGAATTCAAGTTTAAGGATTCTCCTTGTGATCTTCAATTTATTTGGAGAAGAACAAGACCACATTATTTAACTAACATGAAATTCAACACAGACTGAAAGCTCTTTATGACCAAAGCTTGCGGAGGTCTTAGAATGTGATTGTCATGTTTCTTACCTAAACCACTGGATTTTAGTATGAGGCATGGAGTCCAGAATGTAGTCCCAGCGCGAGGCCCACTTATGATTTGGGTCTTCTTCTTTCTACATAACAGCAGGAGAATTGTTACAGTGTAATAAAAGTAAATTAATTAGATCACCAGTGTATACTTAAATGCTCTATTGCAAGGCTAAAACTTAGGAGGAAAAAGAAACGTTTTTACTAATTTTTTAAATCTTCAAGGTAAGAGACTATGAACTAAATCCATTATAATTTTTATTTTACAGAGTTTTTGGAGATTGTTAATGTAAATAGTTATTCTAAAGTATGAATGAACTTGATCGTTTTAACCGGGGCTCCAACTGTTGGATAAATAGGCCTTCAATAATGCTGCACTTGTAAAAAGATTGACTGTTCAAAGGATTCGCCAATGAAGATAATGGGTAAGAATCTTGCGTAAGTTCAGACTCATTACAAAGGTTTGAACATTCATCAATTCTTTCCTTTAAATTACTCGCACAGGGTGCATGCTGTTTTGAGACCTACATGTACAAATTCCCTGACTTATCACGACTTTTTCCATGACCTTCACCACTTTTCCATGATCTTAGGTGTAACTGTCACCTCGAAAAGACATAGTTTCAAAACTATCCTTGTTTTAAGGTATTCTTTGACATAACTCAGTTCAACAGACAAAAATTCAGGACTCCATAGAAATGCGTGGCATTGGTGCTGTATAATTACATGTACTTGTGTTGTCTTATTTTTCCTTGCCTTGCTAGCTGCAGTGACTAATCTACCAAAGACAGCTTTAATTTCCCAAGAATTTCCATGACTGACAATTAAGATTAATTCCATGACTTTTAATTCCAGGCCTGAAAAGTGAAATTCTTAAATTTCAAGACTTTCCAGGTTTTCCACAACCCATACATGTAGTACGAACCCCATCACAGTGCTACCCATAATCACCACAAGAATAGTCTCCTCTGCCTGTATTATTTTAGTTTTGTTCCTCAAGAGAAAAAGAGAGTAAAAAGAATAAAAGAGTTGGTGAACTTACCATAAAGGTGACAGAGTATGAATAAATGATGGATAGTTCATCTTTGGACTCTGTAGGTATTCCCATAGCTGGAAGATCGCCACATTCACCTTCTTTCTCGTGTTTTAAACTGCAAAAGAAATAAATTACAGACGTTTGTGAGGTGAGGGGTTTGGTGCCAAGTAATGGGCCCATACAAATCTCTGTAAAATGATAGAGCAATATCTTTGTTCACTTTGATGTATCACGTTTAAACTTTGTATGTTTTACCATTTTATAAGCGTTCTTTTCAACAGTATTGAAGTATATTATCTTACTGGTCTTTACCAAAACTTGAACATAACTATGAAAGGGTCTATTAATTTGCACTTTATTTTTGACACCACATAAATTACCTTTTGGGTGAAACCTGAGCAGACATAAGACGCGCACCATCCCAGTCTTGCCCATTACCATCTTGGTACTTGATTTTAATATCAACATGGTTAAACACATAATGCATGCCACGCTCATTAAACTTGCTCTGAAATAAAGTAAATAAGTATCATGTCAGTAAAATACTATGCACTTCGAGAGTTAAAAAAATACACATTTACGGATCAACATATTGAGGGATTTTTATGGATGTTTTCACCACTTTTTCAGCGCTGCACTGTTAAGTATTGGAGTTCTTTATTTTTATATTGCATGCAAGTGGTTTGCAATTGCCTCCACATTTTAACAAAGTAATAGCACATCCAGCAGAAGATTGGTGTCTAAATCATCAATTGTGATTACAAGTAGCATGTCAAAACTCATCTTGCATGCTATTGTTACCACTACATGCAGCCAATTGACAAACAAAGTATGGGCTGAAAATGGAATTTGCAGCCTGCAACATGATTTCATGTTAAACAATCTTTCCTTACGAAATAAATTTGTACGATTTGGCCTTGTGTGTTGATAATAATGATAATCACATGACTCTTGGAGGGCATATAGTTTATTTGTGTCCCTTGTACCTTCGCTCTGCTTGGGGGCAAATGATGCTACTCGGGCCACAAATAAACTATGCCCTCCAAAAGTCATGTGATTGTCCTGTTAACCAGGGCCTAGTGGTTCAAATGTCGGATAGCGGTATCCACTTGATTATACACTACCCAGCAGATAAATGGTAGGGAAAAACCAATAATTGCGTTGACTACGTTTGTCTGATGGACAGTGATTTATCCAGTGTATGACATTATCTACATTTGAACAACTGGGACCAGCCATACATTGCCCGAAGAAGGGTTAAGGTGACAACTTACAGCCAGGAAATACAAAAGTTCTCAGTGCATGTTAAAATGTACTGTACCTTATGAGCAAGTACAGCAAACGAGTGCAATATTCATCAACACAATCACTCAAAGTGAATTTTCATTGATGTATCTCCCAGCGGCTATGTAATGTTCTATTTACAGCTGTATCACATAAATGCCAATCAAATACATTTTCTGCAACAAACCAATAATTGGTTTGTTGCAGAAATACAGGAATATTTTTTCTCTTGCTGTCAATGATTCCATTTATTGCATAGACATATAGCAATGGTGATCTCTTCACATAAATAACATGCCAACATCTGACGTGATAACATCATGTTCTGGCATGAAAGCCCC
This sequence comes from Porites rus, assembly GCA_964035705.1. Lineage (NCBI taxonomy): Eukaryota > Metazoa > Cnidaria > Anthozoa > Scleractinia > Poritidae > Porites > Porites rus. The sequence continues at coordinate 28,147,877 of OZ038000.1, forward strand.
CACCTGGTTTATCATTAGTGTTTATACACTGTGATAATAAAATTAATAGACTTAATTACAAATGGTCAACAACATTTGGACTTAATCTTCTAAAATCTTACACAAAAATCAAATGAAGCTTACACTTGTTACACAGGCATCTCGTGCCTGTCCATCTTCAGAGACATGACAGCCAATTGGGAATCCTGTTGAACAGTACTGGGCTGTTTCATCTGCGACATCATAACACCATGTAACTGGCATGTTATCAATAATCCTATCAATGGATAAGAGAAACAACCTTTTTAAACTCCATAAAAAGGCACTTCTGACAAACTACCTTCTTTACTAACCCACACAAAAAACCTTTCTGCACGGCTATCATTAACGGCCAAGGCCAGGAATTTTGCCCCAACTAATACAAATGCAACACCCGGCAATAATCATAAAAAAATAGTTCAAAAATAGAATAACAAGAAATCCCTACAAATTTAATTGTTTGATTCCCCGCCTACTTGTTGTATTCACCCAGCAACTTAGAATCTTAGTTACAACCCTCTTTGAGTGTTCAGCTTTCCTTTCCCTCTTCTTTTGGGCCAGTAGTTACATGTACATGTATGCATACTCCTTTTCTGCCCTTCTCCGTTGCTGTACAGGTATGACTTTAAGCAACACTTTAAGGGATTATGTGGAGCTTTCATTTTTTCATGACTGAGGACAACCACAGACTAACAAGCAAAGCAATGGGAAGATTATGCATCGTGACATGAAGGGCATACCAATGATTTTGATAATTGAGAGCAATTCCATTTTTCAAGAAATCCAGCTTCTTCATCTGCTCCTTGTCACCTTTTTTATAAGTTTTCTTACAAAGAGTCTTACACTGGACATCTTTCTTGAAAGTTATCTGTTTCATAACAAAATTTAAAGGGATAAAGCACAATAATTATATCATATTACATGTAAGCTCTCCTTACAACAATAACAATGGGGAATTCAAGGGAATAAATAATCCCTAGAAAGAAAAGGTACTAAAACTGGCCCAGGGCCTGGTTTTATAAAATTATTCCTGCAATCCTAAGTTGCTTTATGCAACTCAGCCCGGTCCCTGACTGAAATACTGATGATGCTTGAAACATAGGAAGAAGACCGGAATAATGATTGAACTACTAAAGTGTAGTTGCCAAAAACTATGAAATTAAAACAATCAAGTGAACAGGAGTGATCTTATGGCAATTTGGATTTTGTACTGTCAGTACAGCGACCATGTTGGAGATAACAACTTCAACCTCCAATATGGGAAACGAAAATAACCTTACTAACAACAAAAGTGTTGCTTTCTGTGTTTTTGGAACATCTTAACTTTTTTATAATACAGCTGTAAGCAACATAAATATTACATGAGTAATAAACATCATTCAATATTTAAACTGTTTGTCATAAAACTTCCATTAATTGACAGTGATTTCAATTATGTAACACACAAAATGTATGACGGATGTTCTGTCAAAACATAGAATGAATGGTTAATGAATTCTTACATTGTACATAGAAGGCCTTATTCTTTCTCCAAATACAACCTAAAAGGTGAAGGAAATAAAATATCAATGATATGTGATAGAGTTGTTTGTACAGTCGGTTACAATTTTATCACAATGTATTGACGCACTATAAATTTGCATTATTTAATTTAAGATTTTTATAAACAGAAAACTGTAACAGTGTGGAGGCGTGTATGGCCAAGTTGTCTCAAAGTTCAGATCTGGAGGTCCAGGATTCAAGCCTCACCCATTGCCTTGTTTCATCAGACAAGGAACTTTACTCCACTTTATCTCTCTTTACACAAGTGTATAAATGGGTACCAACGACATACTGGGGGGGGGGGGGGGGTAACCCAGTGATGGACCAGCATCCCATCCAGGGGGAGTAGCAATAATCCTAGGCATGCTTCCTGCTAAGGAAACCAGGATAAGCTCTGGAAATTTGGGCCTTTGTCTTGTGTACGCCTTTACCTTCTATACCGTAACAGTAATAATCAATAACCCACTAAGCAAATGATTTACCACAACTACACAAAAATTTGAATAGTTTGGGTTTTGTGTAAACTCAAAAATACACTGGGTATTGCCAATCTTTCACCCTAAAAAAATTTTAATTGTGCATCACGTTATTTGAGACATGAATTACATAAGGCAGGAGAGTAATCAAGGATCACAATAATCTATAAAATAATCACATTGTCAAACCCAAATCAAGCATTGAATGCAAGATGGATTAGCCAATATTATAACCACTAAGCAATGCCTACATGTAGGCTTGCACATGGTTGAAGAAAAAGAGCCTGAAGTTTGCTGGCCTCTGCCATGTAGATATCCACGAAGGTGAACATTTTGTACTCCTTTGGCATCCAGCATAAAATTATGGTAGCACTGGTGTAGACAGAGCACAGAGAAAGCAGGGTGTTTATTAGGCATCAAAGATTGGAGAATTCTCCGTTTACTACACAGAAATCTCCAGCCAATGTTAGGTAGCCTAGGACTATTTTTTATTTAGGCGCGGAGCCTTTTCAAAGTATTCTCCTGTAATGTTACACCTTACTCCTGCTACTAGAATTCTTAATGACAACCCTGAGAATGTATGTCAAGTGTTAACAATAGAGGAAAAACTCATGTATTCTGGATGGAGTGCCAATAGTCCTTTTTGTTTGGTTGAGATCAACTCGACCAAAATCATAAAGATATAAATTCAGTATTGTTGTTGTTCACCTGGCCAAGATTTTCTGTGGGAGTCTTGTCATCTGAGGTAGGAACACAGAAATCAAATCTGAAAAACAACACAAATGACCAAATCAGTCTGAAAGTGTATGATCGTTCTTAAGTCTTGCATTCTACCATAGAAGTTACATTTTACACACGTAAAAGAATTCCCATGGTTGTACAAGCCTGTCATAAGTCCGAAAGGATTAAATTAATAGACAAATACATGTACAAATACGGGTGTAGCGATATTCATATACATAAAGCTTTCAACAACAACAACAAAATGTCTAGCAACAAACAACAAAAACTTCATTTAAATCTTTCAATTATTTTTCATTATTTATTTCAATTATTAAATCTTTCATTATAAAAGAGAATGCCTTCAATAAGATTCCATTTTGATCATACTATTTGAAACTGGATATACTGATGTCACAAAGTAACTACCGATAAGTCTTAACCATCCCAACATTCCACAAAAATTCTTTAATTCATGTACAATGTAAGATCAATAAGTCAACTAGCCTTACCTTGAGGTCAACATTAAATGTTAACACTAAGCAGAAGAACCTGAATACAATTTTTCCGCAGTGTGAAATTTTAGGGTCAAAATCAGCCTCAAGTTAAAAGGTCCTAACTGGAAAGACTACCCAATAATATTGGAGTGGGATAATTAAAATTGATTCATCGTGCTAGTTTTGCTGAGGGAATGGATGCACAAGGAAGAGGATGCTTACTGCAGCTTGGGTTTTCGTCTTCATTAACACAGGACTGATACACAACAAATGACATCCATGTAAAACAATACCTTGAATATTCATAAGGAATTACAGCCTCCACAGAATCCAATCGGTTGACAAATAACTCAATTTTATTCTGTAAAAAAAAACGTGAGCTTTGAAGTGAGTTGTTGATGTAACTTGTCTGAATATAAAATCTAAACATGTGAGGGGGTATATTTTGGTTCTGGACAGTACTATTAAGTCTAAAGATGTCTGTCTGTGCAAACAGGTTTCTAAGGGCCTCTTTATATGAGCCCGGTCAGGGTTGTCATTAAGAGCCGGGGGCCGGGGATTTTCCCCGGCTACTAAGAGAGTGGCCCCCGGCTACTTTTATTGGAAAATAGAAGAAAAATAGAGCCAAAAGAAATCCCTAGCCGTTTGATTCCCCGCCTACTTGTTGTATTTACCCGGCAACTTGAAATCTTAGTGACAACCCTGCCGGTTGACCGGGCTGGCCTGGTTACCAAGATCTCACCAAGCAGGCTGGAAATTGGCCAAATGAACACTTCATCCCGGTTACCGGGATGAACGGTGGGATGAATTCTGGCGGTCTGGATAACATGGTCTTGCATTGCCTGCTGTAATTTCCACATCATTACCATCCCATTTAACTGTAGTGATACAGCTTTAATAGTTACGGAAGCTATGATAGGCCCGAAAGTTAAAATTTTTGTGTTTCGCAATGTTTGCTTTGTTCTCAAATTTGGCACCGCAACTGGTCCCCAGGATCTTTGGCCTTTTCTCATCCCGGAAATCAGGCTGAAATTTCTCAATTCATCCTGCTAACTGGGCTCATGTGAAGAGGCACTAAAACAGACATGATATGTGCTGCTTAAGTGGTCGACTATTTGCTGATGTAAATGATA
>OZ038000.1:28159762-28164762 GCA_964035705.1 Porites rus
GGGGGATTTTTTTCCCGGGAAAGAGGGTCACCCTCCCAGCCGAGTCAGCTTTAGAGATTGTTTATAGGGAAACGAAATGTCGACCCCTTTGCCTGAGATAACAGCGCTGGTTCATGCTCCGATTGTGACCAGCCAAAGTGTTTATTTGAAGAAAAGTCGCCAAGTTAGGAGGATGACTCTACAATCGTAAAACGGCGACCCGGCTAGGTGGGGCACCTTTCTAGCAGAGCCAGCTTTTTGTTTCTTGTGTTAACGGTTAAACATGCTTTGTAGGGAAATGTATATAAGTTTGTTCGCCCAGGATAGCTAGTGTAGCCGAGTAACCCTTCTTCCCTGGACGCACTTTCACTTAAGCGAAAATTTTCACCTGTGTTGACGGTGAGAATCTCTGGTGGCTTCACTGTGAAGCTTGGTACCGTGAGAACAACCAACTGCGTCATGACTCGGGCTCTGCCAATGGTATTCACAGCTTCACATACGTATATCCCAGAATCCCCAGTGGTAGTGTTGACAATGGTGAGATTGCCATCACTAGCGAAGCTGCGTCTTTCCGGGAAACTGGAGAAGACTCGAGACCACGTGACGGTTGGTAAGGGATAGCCAAAAGCAATGCACTTTGGGAAGAAGGCGTCCTTTCTTTTCGTGACGTATATTACTGGTTGAGAGGGTCGTTTGATGCGAGGAGATACTGTGATCATGAAACAGACCAAAATAACATAATACAAGCTTTTCGCTCTTATATCAGTATTAAGATATTATTCTTAAGTTTTTAATATCAGATTACAAAAATAAATGGAGAAGGGCTGTACTAGACTTCAAACTGAGTCTGTCATCATCATTTGTTGTCATCAGTTATTGTTTTTACCTGTTTATTGGTATCCAGTCTTTTTCTAGATATTTAAATTGTAACCGTCACTTCTGAAGATGTATGTTGATACATACGAAACGTCAAGTTTTTAAAATCTTGGTTTTTTACGACAAGCGTTGTTTCATCATGTTTGTTACCGCAGTTTGTGTTTTATTTTTTACTGAAGTTGAAATGTTCGAAGAATAAGAGTGTTCGTACGATATATTGAAACTAATTAAATCGTTTGTTTGGTTTATTTCAATTTCAACATTCTCTCCTCTTCCATTCATCCTTCAGTGGTCTGCTCGGTGGATTCTTTGACTTTTTGTTTAATCAGGGGAGAAAATAGACCACTACCGAATGGGCTCTGAGTGGGCCTCATGGGCTATTGACTCAGAGGCCATGAGGGCGAGAGGAATAATTGTTTTAGTAAAATCCAACTAGTTGGTCAAAAACATCGAGAATAAAAATTTTTTTTAGCTAGTTAAAGCTAGACTTTTGCTTTTCGCTACTAGTGTTCTACAACATATAGCCTAGTAGTAGCTCAACCAATCAGAACGCAGCATTGATAATAAACCACTAGTTGGATTTTACTGATGTCAAATAGTAGCGTCTCCTTTCATTTTTCCGTTCCTCACGCCTACCTTTGACCATAAGATTCGTGAAACCATCCGCTTGTTCCCAGTTTGTCCGCGCTACACATTCATAACGTCCGCTGTCATTGTACTGAGCATGCGTGATAATCAGTGCGCCGTTCCGTCTTACTGAGTATTTCTGGCTATTCCCCAGCACTTTGCCATCTTTACGCCACGCTATGATGGGTTTTGGGTCACCTATGGCGATGATGAAGAAGACAAAAAGTACATTAAAATTAAAAACAAAAACAAACAAGCAGCATCAGGCTAATAGCGGAAAAGTACCATTTTTGGTCATTTTGTAAGTAAAAGAAAAAAAATTATCATTATTCTCATCAACAGGTTTTATCTGAATGCATGGTCTCAGCTCAGGATTTGGTCAGTCTACTGACTCAAAAGAAAGAGATACAGACGCAAATGTTAGAACTACATTGTAAGCTATGAAAGTAGTACCAGCGGAAAGTGCAGCTAAGTTGCTCTCCTTTGAATAGTCAAACTTTAGGATTTCATCCACAGACTCGAAAGTTTGAACCACCTTGTACAGCATAATAAACAGTAACACAGGAAAGTACTGCTCAGTAGCTTTCATTTGAATGGTCACACTTTAGGACTTCATCAACAGACTCAGAAGATAGAATCACTTTGTACAGATCATTACACAGCACCACAGGGAAGCAGTGACTGTACCTAAGCAGTTATTACAACTTATCGTAGCTTTTCCCTCCACTCTTATTAAGAACATCATTCAGTTTGTACCTACCAGAAGCCACACAATGGAATCTTGCAGTCTGATTCTCCTTCACAGTCAATATTGGCGGATATACCACGACCCGAGGGGATTGGGAACTTTGAATCCCCTGAGTTCCCTTTTCACCCTTTTGTCCTTTTACACCCGGAGCTCCATGGGCCCCGGTGACCCCGTTGTCCCCTTTGAGTCCTTTATCTCCTTTTTCTCCCTTTGAGCCCGGTTCGCCAGGAGGTCCGCGAAGGCATTTCTGAAAATTAATATTATCCCTGTTAGTAGCCAACCCTGGCAGAAATATTTTTGGAGGATGTGCCTAAATCATGCTTATTTTGGTTACAGTCGGGAGAGTGAAACTAACTTTTGATTCTGTTGAAGAAATTTCCTAAACATGGGAGAAAAAAGTGGAAAGTCACATATAGGATAGGTGTTCACGCTTTTTCACATGGCGCCAAGAAAAGCTGTCCGATATAGTGCCGGATGAACATAGCCATATACTTATTCTTCTGTGTCTGGATCTCGGATGAAACACTCATTCTGGTGTTTACTCTCGTGACATTCTTGGTGTGTGGATATCAGACGAAACACTCCATCTCATGTTTGTTACATTAACTCTCGATGTTTGGATTACAGATGCAACACTCCTTCTTGGAATTTTAAATTCTTTTCGGTGTTTGGATATCAGATAAAACACCCCTTTTCGTGTTTCTTGTATTACTTTTCAGTGTTTTGATATCAGATAAAAAAAACTCTTTTCGTTAAATTACTTTTCGGTGTTTGGATATCAGATGAAAACACCCCTTCTCGTGTTTGTTATATTACTTTTCGGTGGTTGGATATCAGTTGAAACACTCCTTCCCGTGTTTGTTATATTACATCTTGGTGTTTCGAAATCAGGTAAAACACCCCTTCTCGTGTTTGTTATATTACTTTTCGGGTACCGGTGTTTGAAAATCACCTTTCTCGGTGCTTGGAAATCTCGTGTTTAATTTGTTACTTGCACTGTAATTTTCAGGGAGTTATAATAACTCCTCTAGTGGGGCTAATTTAACTCCTTACGGTGGAGTTATTTTTCGTGGCGTTACTTTAACTCCAAAAAGGAGTTTAAAGAACTCTTTTTCAGGAGTAAAAGTGACCCCAGATATTGAGGAGTTAAAATAACCCCAAAAACGGAGTTATCCTGTACCTAAAATTTTTACTCCACTTTCAGAGTTAAATTAACTCCAAAAGAGTAAAAACAACCCATGTAAGGAGTACAAATAACCCCATTTCGGAGTAATTTTAACTCCAGAGTGGGAGTAAAAAGAACTCTCTTTCAGGAGTAAAAATGACCCCAAATTCGGAGTTAAATTAGGAGTTAAAATAACCCCCAAAAAGGGGTTATCCTGTACCTAAAATTTTTACTCCATTTTTGGAGTTATAATAACTCCCTAAAAATTACGGTGTGTCTTTCTTACCGAGCCAAGAGCAGTCCTGCAGACTCGCTTATTCTCCTCTTTCATTTTCTTAAGGTTCTCCTTGATTTCCTCTCTTATTTCTCTCAGTTTTTTAGCTGCGTTAGCGTCCATGTCCCTTCTGCTGCCGTTGATAACTGGAAATCCCGATTGAGAGCGACTTTCCCTACTGATGATCTCACTGGTTTGAAAATCGGACTCTGCTTAGAAAGAAAAGGCGACAAATAAAACTTTCGACGCGATGGCGCATTTAGCCACCACCACCTGAATCCTTCTAGCCTCACACGCAAACGTTCTCATTGGGCTTCGTAACGCGAGACAAGGCCCTAAGAACGTCTGCATAGGAAGGTATAATCCTTCTTGTTTTGTTCTGCAATTTTTGGTCTATTGTTGTTTAAATCGCAGTGAAAGAAAAACAGAAATCAACTTTAGTAGTTCTGGTCAGGGGCACCCAACGTCAATTTTCGGAAAGTATCTAATCGGAAGACAATTTGAGATCTAGAATTTTCGGAACATTTGTTGTAAAATTTCTTGCTGACCTGGCTCTCCTAGGATTTTCGAACTTCTAAAAAATAGTGTGATTGCCCATTTTTAACCCTAAAAAGGTCACCTAGAATTTTCGGTAGCCTTTTTTCTGGCTGAAATTTTCGAAAAGGTAAGTTTTGATCCCTTTAATTTTCGGATCACTAGACTTTCAGCTAGGAAATCCGAACAGATGAAAAATTTTTAGGGGATAAAAATATGCCTATATCTACGTTCAACAATGCTATGTTTAAGTGGTTTTGACCTATATTCTCGTTGGGTGCCCCTGTCTAGTCACGTCCATTTGACGCCATAATGAAATAAACTCTGTGTTGTACCTGACCCTCTGGAGCCCGCGTGTCCCCAGTTTGAGATAGGTAAACCGCTTTCCCAAACGATTACGTTTTTAGGGGCAAAAACAAACAAAATTGGGGTGGTTCTCTCTTCTCTTTTGAGGATGAGAGGCCAAAAATCCAAACCCCTTCCGGTGGCAAGTCCCTGTGCGAATTATGGAAGTTTATCCCCTGGAAATGAAAGACCCTCTTGTGACTTGAAAACGAAAAGCAGAACAAAAAGATCATAAAATGAGTGATCATAAACAACTTTCTCTTTATATGAGTATGGCCAAAAATATATATAGCTTTTAATACTTTCTTACCTTGAAAATGCGGAGAATAATTCGCAGTTTGTTGAACGCACTGTTGCTGCACAGCATAAAGTTTTGCATCATGATCGGCGAGCTTTATTTCTACCCTCAAAAATCCACCCAAGCCAAACAGAAGAGTAACAGAAGATAAACA
>OZ038000.1:28169762-28182262 GCA_964035705.1 Porites rus
ACGATGGTCATGATGAGAAAGGCTACCACACTCTGGGGAAACTTAGATGTTACGGAATAGCAAGTGAATAGCTAGTTTCATAACTTTGGATTCGGAATATTTTGTCGTTAGAGAATGTGACGTACCCGCAACTTCTCCAGTTTTGCTGTTAGATTTACCCGTATATAAACACATCCGCAACTAGGCGTGTAAATAAACTTACATTAATAAACTAAGCTATAAACAAATCTTTTGATTTTCTCGAAACAAATAGCATTATGTGAACTTTTTTAACTGACAACAGATTCTTACCATAGTGCCTTGATTGGAAAAGTGATTTTGTTACTTTGAACCGAGAGGTGGTTGGACTGTATAGAAATCACTAAGTAGCAGGATACTTTTAATTTAAATCCAATCGCTGAATTTTTTCAGTTTCACCCCTCAAAGTAATATGGAGTAGTCGAAAATTAGGCTGTGTACAGACCCCCCTCCCCTCAGGATTTTTCCTGAGGGGAGGGGGAGTCTGTACACAGGCTATCAAAAGTGACGTAAAGAATTGTTGCCTTTCTAATATTGTATACTTATATTAATTAAACAATGCAAGTTTGTATCTAAATAAGCTGTTTTCTGTATTTTGGATGCAGTTACTAAATGCCCAACATGTCATCAAAAAATGGCACACCTGGAGAAATACTGGAACGTATGGCTACCATTTTTATGCAAAGAGTATACATGGAACCACGATATAACGAACCGCCCTACATAACGAACGGACGAATGATATTCCGCGCCTCAGTAATAGTAAAATATATGCCCCGGAAAAGACCCTCGATATAACGAAACCTCATTATAGCGAAGATATTTTTCCAGTCCCTTGGCCCTTCTTTACATCGAGCTTCCACTGTATTAATAAAATTAATAAAGCGATTTCAATAAGGTTTGGTCAAAATGGGAAATAGCCCTTCAATCCTCCATAGACCTTTCCCGCATTACGCTCCAGTGAGCAAACATAAAGAAATGAGGACGATGCTCGGGTCAGGGACAATTTGATAAATAACCGTATTTTGTCCACCCGAGCCTCGAGTTAGTGATTTTGTTTACAGGAATGCGGGAAAGGTGAATTGCGTTTTTCAGAACGGGCAATGCTTTTCTAGACGACAAAGTACATTAAAAGTTTTAAGGACGATAGAGGCCTCAGGGTACCAGAACCCATTAGTCCGCTAATGGGATCAGAGGCACCTTGTTGTGACGGTGTACTATCTTGTACTTGTCTACTAAATATTCACTTCAATTTTTTTAAACTTTTTAACACTGACCCCCAATCCAATATTTTATACCTCCCCTCCTCCCTAATTTTTCTACATTTAAAACATTCGAAAAATCATCCAAAACTTCTCCAAAAATTATTGAATCAAGGACTCCAAACTAATTGTGCCATTTTTGATTCAATGAAATCTTAAGAAAAAGGGCGGAAATAAACGATAAACAATGCTTTAACGAAAGCACCTCTCTATCTGTCCTTTCTGTCTCCTTGGCTTAATCTCCCTTTAATAGTTCCATATAATATGGACGATCAATCTGAGCGATTTTCTTCGGTGTTTGCTCAATATTGCTGGTCTACACAAAGCACTGTTTACTCTTTTCCGCCTACAATTTGCTGCTGATTGTCCTAATGGTTCCCTCGTTGTTTAAGGTAGTCACTGGTCGCCTCATATAAGTGAATCCAACACCGTTTTGGATTCTGGATTCCAGGCCGTAAATTCTGGATCCCATTCTTTGTCAGTGGAACTTGGATTCTGGATTGCAATCGTTTGTCGGATTCCGGATTCCCTGAGCTGTATTCCTGATTACAAAGCCTTGGATTCCGAATTCCACAAACAAAATTTTCCCTTATTCCGGATATGGATTCCTCAAGCAGAAATTTCCGGGATTTCGGATTCCCTTACATGGTGCGATACTGGACAACTTCTCTTTCAAGTTCCTTCAACAGTCAGTGAATATGGGCCTGGTACAGCAGGTGAAATCGCGCGTCCGAAAACGGCGGTAGTGGAGCGAGCGCGAGTAAAAAGCCTGCGGGGATGGCTGATCCATGACCTAGTAGTAAACCTTAAAAGTCCTTTGAAATTCAATTCAAAGCGTCCTCAGATCCCACGTGGCTGAATAATCTGCAGATAATGTTAACTAAGACGCCCCTTTTATGGCAACTTTTATTTCCTGTTGACATCTGCTCTACTACGAAAAAGTGTATCAACTCCGTTTAAAAAAATTCGCATCTCTAAAACGGCCGACATAAGGCATTAAAAATTTTGCACGTAATAGAACATGATGTTTTTCTTGAACGGAAATTTTCAAATTAAAATTCTGATTTACTTAGACTCAACAAATAATAAACAATGTTTTTATACATATGCCTTCTGACAATATGACCTTTGACAACATAAACTTGACGATTAATCTCGCAGTTATTACAGCCGATCAACGAAGAGCGGTTTATATTGGGTCTGAGCCAGCCACACCCTCAAAACATAACGGGAAGTTGTCCCTTCATTATCATCAGTCTAGTATCTCATTTCTCCCCTATGAATGGTTACAGTTTTCTCAGCAATTTAATCTCGCACACAACCGATACAGTGGCACTTAATTGCTAAAGCCTTGACTCTAGTAGCAAGTAGAGAGCAAACCGCAATGAAACAAGGAAAAACAGATCGTCAAGAAACGACCGGACCAACATCGCTCGATCGTTTGTGTTGTACGTCTGGGTTGTTGCTGTCCATCGCGTGCTGTGTCGCACTAATTCATGTGGAATTCAAAATTCAGGAGCAACAAAGGTTGATTTCACAAACAACGACAGTCTGTGATAAGATGGAGACTGAAATACTGCGAAAAGTACAACAAAATTTTAAACAGTGTGGAGGAATGGCAGGCGAGAAAACACAGGAAAACAAAGGTAGGCTAGGAGGTTTTGTTTCATGGCAGGCATAGAATTTGAGCCCTGTATAAAAACGGTTTTGTGACAAAAAAATCAACTACAACAAAAGGTGAATCTATTCCTTCTCTGTAATCAAAAGAGGAAAGTTTCTCACGACCCTCGTGTGCGATATTTTCCATCCGTCCATTGTCACATTACAGGTTTAGTCTCGAGTTTACTTTCTAGGCCCACTTAGTACTATAATTTTTGTTTTCCTGATTACACTTGTTCAGGTCACAAAGAGAGCGATTTAAGACGAAAGAGAAGTGCAAGCTCATCACCGAGCAGGCAAGTTAGTCCCACAGTAACACCCTCCTATGTACAACTGCTGATACGAGACGAGCTGAGACTTCTACAGAACCAAATCTGCGCTAAAGATCACGTGTTATGCCGTGCAGGACCGAGAGGAAAATCGGGCCGTCGGGGAAGACGGGGAAGCCCTGGGAAGCATGGCCCCCAGGGAATTCCAGGACCATTGGGAATAAAGGGAGATTCGGGAGTACAGGGGGATGTGGGACCACCCGGACCAAGAGGCCCTCGAGGAGAGAAGGGTCAGAAAGGCGAACAGGGAAAGTCAATTTCCGCTCCCTTTTTCATCGAAGCTCCTGCTGAGAAAACAGTCAAAGAAGGCCAAACGGCAGTTTTGAAGTGTGAAGCAGACGGATATCCACCACCGAGGGTCACATGGTCAAGGAAAAGATTGACACTTCCGGCTGGGCGTCACGTGACGGGACCCAGTAACGCTCTTATTTTAAAGAATCTCGGACCAGAAGATACCGGAATTTACAGCTGCAGTGCAGAAAACCTTTTGGGAAGTGTCAACGCTTCGGTACAATTGACAGTGCAGTGTGAGTTTCGTGAAGTCTCGTCTTTTGACATCTTATGGCGTTAACATACATATAGCGTTACTATACATCATCTTTTATTGTTACCGTAAATTCAAAACAAGGATACATTAATAATAGTAATAATAATATTAATTATAATAATGATAATAATAGATAACAGAATCAAATTTTCTCTTTTATGGTGGTCAATTCTAAAGTATTTATCTTTATTTATTGTTTTATCTGATTGTATTTCAACAGTTGCTCCGCGGTTTTCAATGAGTTCCAGTCGAGTGATGGCTGAAGAAGGGCAAAACATCAGCATAGCCTGCAGTGTTTCTGGTCAGCCGCAGCCTAATATCACGTGGTCGAAATCGATCGGTGATTTACCTGTAGGAGCTGGGGTTAGCACTACAGAACTGAAAGTCAACAATGTACAAAAACAGGACGGGGGTGTCTATATATGCAAAGCAGAAAATATTCTGGGAAAGGCGGAAGAAACTGTGCAAGTTGTAATATTTTAAGCGCTGCAGTTTTCAGTTCGCTCTCCCAAGCAGATTACTCCATTCCTTGGGTCGCCTGTGCGACTTCCATGTGTAGCCAAAAGTGACCTGAGCCCTACAGTCACTTGGTTATTCCATGGTAAGCCATCACTTCCGACTGATTCTAATATTCTACAAAACAACACGCTGGTTATTCCCAGTGTGAAAAATTCACACGCTGGATCGTATACTTGTAGAGCGAGCAATGCTCTGTCAACAATCGAGGCACGTGTGGAAATAAAGACTCCTTTTACTCCTTTATCATGTTCTGTGATACGTAAATACGTCAGCAACTCGAGCGGAAGTTACGTCATTGACCCAGATGGCGAAGGAGGACTGGCACCGTTTACTGTGTATTGTGACATGAGTGACAAAAATGGAGTTGGCGTGACAGTTGTAAGTCACGACAGTGAAAACAGAATACTTGTGGACGGATATGAGGACAAAGGTTCATACTCACGAAGTATTCATTACTCAGGAGCAAGTTTGTCTCAGTTGGCGAGCCTTACCGACGCCTCTTCGCACTGTGAACAGTTTATCAAATATGAATGCTATGGTTCTCTGATATTGCTCGACTCATATGGTTGGTGGGTGTCACGTGAATCTACGAAGATGACGTATTGGGGAGGAGCCTCGCCTGGAAGTAACAAGTGCGCATGCGGAATGACCTACTCATGTGCAGACTCAAGTCAGCAGTGCAACTGCGGTATGAATGACGCATTGTGGCGTGAAGACAGCGGTCTCCTTACTGATAAAACACAACTGCCAGTCAAACAGCTCAGGTTTGGCGATACAGGCGTTAACGGGGCCAAAGGGGTAAAAGATGAGAAGGGTTACCACATTCTCGGAAAACTGAAGTGTTATGGGATAGCAAATTAGTAGCTAAATTTGTAATGGCAACCGGAATATACGCCTGTCAAAAAATGTAAAGTACCACCAAGCATTTTCATGTCCATATCTAGTGGTGCAAAATTAACTTACGATGACCTTAAGGTTTTTTCACTATACAAAAATACGGTGAAAGCTGTATTAAAAGGACTCTATTTTAAACGAACATGAGAATCAGCGTCCCACACTGAAACAGATAATTCACTGTAAAACCTGCGAGGGTTCCGTAAGTGTTCCTCACTCTTGTTCGGTCATCATGGCAACAAAAAAAGGAATTAGCTTCCTTTGGAGAATGAATTGTGTTTTCGATGTTCAAAGGCTGTTGTGTTGAGTGAGTTATCTTTATGACACTGGTGTAGTTAGCCGAAAAATGTGAGAATTCTTGCGGTATTGCCATTTCAATCAAACGCATACTGAATTCGTATTTTAGTGCTTCTTACGGGACCCCGACCCTGCACGTTTCCTTGGTAACAGTAAACTAGCAGGTTTGGTGTGGTTAGTGAATATTAAAAGTTAATTAAACTATATTATAATTTAAAATCCTGTAAGATACGCTTTCTTTCAACCGACTCTATTATAGTATATACAAAAGTGTTATTAAAATCATTTTAATGTACAACTTTAAGTTTAACTTTTTCCCCCAGTTTGTGTGATTGTCGCATCCTTGGCTGCGATAGTCTTTTTTTAACTGCGATAATCTCTCCACCATTACCATGACAGTGGACATCACAGTCAACATCGCAATTCGTCCTTATTATGTTCAGCATCGACAACATCATATTCGCCGCCACCAACTTCACTATCATAGTCTTCTGTTCTCGTCATCATCACCATCATCATCGTCATCATCATAACCATCATCATCATCATCGTCGTCGTCGTCGTTGCGGTCGCCGTAATCGTCATCATTCAAACTTAATATCGTTATCATCTTTATTACCGCCCCCATTATCATAGTCATCGTCGTCACCGCCATCACCATAATCATTGTCTTATCATCGTCGTCAAAATCACTACCATAGTCACAATAAGCATCGACGTTACCATACCAACCATCACCAACAAATTCACCATCACTTACATACGTCAACGTTCTTCATGCATCATTAGTCTTTACACACTAAGATTTGGTGATCGCTTACGAGAGATTATAACTATGGTGCTTTGACTGGTAAAGTGATTTTGTTTCTTTGAATAGAGAGGTGGTTCAACTGTATAGAAATTGCTTAGTAGCAGGATACTTTTGATATCATATATCCTACAGTTCCCATTGCTGACTTTTTTTAATTTCACCCCTCAAGGTAATATGCAGTAGTCAAAAATTAGCCTGTGTACAGACCCCCCTTCCCTCAGGATTTTTCCTGAGGGGAGAGGGGGGGGCGCTCGTTATAGCGAACATATTTTTCCGGTCCCTCGGCCCTTCGAATTCTTTACAGCGAGGTTCCACTGTATTACACAGATGTAATGAAATGAATAAAGCAATTTAATATTTAACAAACCCCCAATCCAATAATTTCAAAATTTCAAAAAGAATAATATCTCCCACCTCTCTAATTTTTCTACATTTAAAACATTCGAAAAATCATCCAAAACTTCTCCAAAAAGTATTGAATCAAGGACTCCAAACTAATTGTGCCATCTTTTGATTCAATGAAATCTTACGAAAAACGGCGGAAATAAAGGAAAAACAATGCTTTAGCCAGACTCCCTCCTTAAAAATACCTCTGCATCTGTCCCTTCTGTCTCCTTGGCTTAACTTTCACTGATATAATAGTTCCATATAATACGGACAAACAATCTGAGCGATTTTCTTTGGCGTTTGCTCAATATTGCTGGTCTTCACAAAGCACTGTTTACCCTTTTCCTCCGACAAATTTGCTGCTGATTGTCCTAGTGGTTCCCTCGTTGTTTAAAGTAGTCACTCGTCGCCCCATATAAGTGAATCCAACACCGTTTTGGATTGTGGATTCCGCGCCGTGGATTCCGGATCCCGTTCTTTGTCAGTAGAACTCGGATTCTGGATTGCAATCGTCAGTAGGATTCCGGATTCCCCGAGGTGTATTCCTGATTCCAAAGCCTGGCATTCCCGGATTCCACAAACAAAATTTTCTCGTATTCCGGATATGGATTCCTCAAGCACAAATTTCTGGGATTTCGGAAACCGGATTCGCTTACATGTTACGATACTGGGCAACTTCTCTTTCAAGTTCCTACAACAGTCAGTTAATATGGGTCTACAGTAGTACACCTGGTGAAATCGTCCGAAAACGGCCGTAGTCGCGAGAGCGCGAGTAAAAAACCTGGGGGGATGGTTGATCTATGACGTAGTGGTAAACCTTAAAACTCCTTTGAAATTCAAAGCCTCCTAAGATCCCACGTGGCTGAAAAATTTGCAGATAATGTTAACTTTTACGACAATTTTAAAAACCTGTTTACATCTGGAGATTTTCCGCTTGCTTTAAGACGTAAAGGTGCACCAACTCTACTGAATTTGCACCTCTTCGATCGCAAACGGCCAATTGAGGGTGGTTATGTTTTAATACAACATCATGTTTTCCTTCAACGGAAACTTTCAACCTAAAATTCCACATTACTTAGGCTCAACAGATAATAAACATTTTTTTTTTATTTCTGCCTTCTTGCAATATGACCTTTGACAATATTATCTTGACGATTAATCTCGCAGTTAGAGCTGATCCATGAAGACTGGTTTACATTGGGTCGTAGCCAACCACACCCTCAAAACGTAACAGGAAGTTGTTCCTTCATTATCGTCTTTAGTTTCTCATTTCTCTTCTTTGAATGATTACAGTTTTCAAGTAATTTATCCTCGCACACAACCGATACAGCGGCACTTAATTGCTTGCCTTGATTCTAGTAGTGCGTATAGAGCAAACAATGAAACAAGAAAAAACAGATCGTCAAGAGAAGACCGGACGAACACCGCTGGATCGTTTGTGTTGCACGTCTGGGTTGTTGCTGTCCATCGCGTGCTGTGTCGCAGTTATTCATGTGGAATTCAGGATTCAGGAGCAGCAACGGTTAATATCACAAACAACAACAGTCTGTGATCAGATGGAGACTGAAATACTGCGAAAAGTTCAACAGAATTTTAAACGTTGGGGAGGAATGGCAGAGGAAATAACTCAGAGAAACACAGGTAGAGACCAGAATGTGTTGTTTTATAGCAGCCATAAAATTTGAGCCTATTATAAAACCGGTTATGTGAAAAAATCAACAACAACAAAAGGTGAATCTATTCATTGTCTGTAGTTTAAAAAAAGAGGAAAACTTCTCACGAGCTTTGTGTGCGATATTTTTAATCTGAACATTGTCATACAGATTTATAGTCGAGTTAACTTTTTAGGCTCACGAAAACTTTGTAGTGATATTTGGTATAAATACCACGAGTGATGTTTCGAAAGTGTTATACGTAATTTCACGAGCCGTTAGGCGAGTGAAAATTGAGACAATTTTGAAATATTACGAGTGGTATTTATGCCAAATATCACGTACAAATCATGCTATTATTTGTTTATACTACTACCCACAAAAGGTTTGTAATTTTCACATGTAGGTATTTCATATTAAGCTGAAATACCACTGCTCTAAGCCAATCAAATTGCAGTAATTTCTCATGTGGTAGTATAAGTATTATAATTTTTGTTTTCTTGATTATACTTGTTCAGGACACAAACAGAGCAATTTCAGAGTAAAAAGAAGTGCAAGCTCATCACCGAGCAGACAAGTTAGTCCCACAGTAACACCCTCTTATGTACAACTACTGATACGAGACGAGCTGAGACTTCTCCAGAACCAAATCTGCGCTAAAGATCATGTGTTATGCCGTGCAGGACCGCGGGGAAAACCCGGCCGCCGAGGAAGACCCGGAAGCCCTGGGAAGCATGGCCCCCAGGGAATTCCAGGACCAATGGGAATAAAGGGAGATCTGGGAGTACAGGGGAATGTGGGACCACCCGGACCAAGAGGCCCCGTGGGAGAGAAGGGTCAGAAAGGCGAACAGGGAAAGTCAATTTCCGCTCCCTTTTTCTTCGAAGCTCCTGCTGATAAGACAGTCAAAGAAGGCCAAACAGCAATTTTGAAATGTACAATTGACGGATATCCACCACCGAGGGTCACATGGTCAAGGAAAAGATTGACACTTCCGGCTGGGCGTCACGTGACGGGACCTAGTAACGCTCTTATTTTAAAGAATCTAGGACCAGAAGATACCGGAATCTACAGCTGCAGTGCAGAAAACCTTTTGGGAAGTGTCAACGCTTCGGTACAATTAACAGTGCAGTGTGAGTTTCATGAACTCTCGTCTTTTGACATCTTATGGCGTCAAAAGATACATCGTCTTTTATTGTAACCGTAAATTTTAAAACAATTATACATTAATGATGATAATAATTATTATTATTACAATAATGAAAATAATAGATAACAGAATCAATTTTCTCTTTTGTGGTGTTCAATTCTAAAGAATTCATCTTTATTCATTGTTCATTATCTGATTGTATTTCAACAGTTGCTCCGCGATTATCAATGAGTTCCAGTCGAGTGATGGTTGAAGAAGGGCAAAACATCAGCATTGCCTGCAGTGCTACTGGTCAGCCGCAGCCTAATATCACGTGGTCGAAATCGATCGGTGATTTACCTGTAGAAGCTGTGGTTAGCACTAAAGAACTGAAAGTCAACAATGTACAAAAACAGGACGGGGGAGTCTACATATGCAAAGCAGAAAATATCCTGGCAAAGGCGGAAGAAACTGTACAAGTAGTAATATTTTCAGCACTGCAGTTTTCAGTTCGCTCTCCCAAGCAGATTACTCCATTCCTTGGGTCGCCTGTGCGACTTCCATGTGTAGCCAAAAGTGACCTGAGCCCTACAGTCACGTGGTTATTCCATGGTAAGCCATCACTTCCGACTGGTTTTAATATTCTACAAAACAACACGCTGGTTATTCCCAGTGTGAAAAATTCACACGCTGGATCGTATACTTGTAGAGCGAGTAATGCTCTGTCAACAATCGAGGCACGTGTGGAAATAAAGACTCCTTTTACTCCTTTATCATGTTCTGTGATACGCAAATACGTCAACTCGAGCGGAAGTTACGTCATTGACCCAGATGGCGAAGGAGGACTGGCACCGTTTACTGTGTATTGTGACATGAGTGACAAAAATGGAGTTGGCGTGACAGTTATCAGTCACGACAGTGAAAACAGAACACTTGTGGACGGATATGAGGACCAAGGTTCATACTCACGAAGTATTCATTACTCAGGAGCAAGTTTGTCTCAGTTGGCGAGCCTTACCGACGCCTCTTCGCACTGTGAACAGTTTATCAAATATGAATGCTATGGTTCTCTGATATTGCTCAGCTCTTATGGTTGGTGGGTGTCACGTGAATCTACGAAGATGACGTATTGGGGAGGAGCCTCGCCTGGAAGTAACAAGTGCGCATGCGGAATGACCAACTCATGTGCAGACTCAAGTCAGCAGTGCAACTGCGGTATGAATGACGCATTGTGGCGTGAAGACAGCGGTCTCCTTACTGATAAAACACAACTGCCAGTCAAACAGCTCAGGTTTGGCGATACAGGCGTTAACGGGGCCAAAGGGGTAAAAGATGAGAAGGGTTACCACATTCTCGGAAAACTGAAGTGTTATGGGATAGCAAATTAGTAGCTAATTTTATAATTGCAACCGGAATATACGCCGGTCGAAAAATGTAAGGTACCTGCCACTTTTCCGGTTTGCTGTTACATTTAGCTCCACCAAGCATTTTCATATCCATATCTAGTGGTGCTAGATTAACTTACGATGACCTTCAAGTTTTTTTCACTATACAAAAATACAGTGAAAGCTGTATTAAAAGGACTATTTTAAACGGACATGAGAATCAGCGTCCCACACTGAAACAGATAATTTACTGTAAAACCAGCGAGGGCTCCGTAATTGTGCGTTAAGCGTACAACAACAAAAACAAGTAAGTGTTCCTCACTCTTGTTCAGTCATCATGGCAACAAAGAAAGGAATTAGCTTCCTTTGGAGAATGAATTGACGTTTTCGACGTTCAAAGGCTGTTTTGTTCATGAGTGAGTTATCCTCATGACACTGGTGTAGTTAGCCGAAAAATGTGAGAATTCTTGCGGTATTGCCATTTAAACAAACGCGTACTGAATTCGTATTTTAGCGCTTCTTACGGGATCCCGATCCTGCACGTTTCCTTGATAACAGCAAACTAGCGGGTTTGGTGTGGTTAGTGAATATTAAAAGTTAATTACACTATATTATGATTTAAAATCCTGTAGAATATGCTTCAACCGACTTTATTATAGTATATACAAAAGTGTTATTAAAATCATTTTAATGTACAACTTTAAGTTTAACTTTTTCCCCCAGTTTGTGTGATTGTCGCATCCTTGGCTGCGATAGTCTTTTTTTAACTGCGATAATCTCTCCACCATTACCATGACAGTGGACATCACAGTCAACATCGCAATTCATCCTTATTATGTTCAGTATCGACAACATCATATTCGCCGCCACCAACTTCACTATCATAGTCTTCTGTTCTCGTCATCATCACCATCATCATCGTCATCATCATAACCATCATCATCATCATCGTCGTCGTCGTCGTTGCGGTCGCCGTAATCGTCATCATTCAAACTTAATATCGTTATCATCTTTATTACCGCCCCCATTATCATAGTCATCGTCGTCACCGCCATCACCATAATCATTGTCTTATCATCGTCGTCAAAATCACTACCATAGTCACAATAAGCATCGACGTTACCATACCAACCATCACCAACAAATTCACCATCACTTACATACGTCAACGTTCTTCATGCATCATTAGTCTTTACACACTAAGATTTGGTGATCGCTTACGAGAGATTATAACTATGGTGCTTTGACTGGTAAAGTGATTTTGTTTCTTTGAATAGAGAGGTGGTTCAACTGTATAGAAATTGCTTAGTAGCAGGATACTTTTGATATCATATATCCTACAGTTCCCATCGCTGACTTTTTTTAATTTCACCCCTCAAGGTAATATGCAGTAGTCAAAAATTAGCCTGTGTACAGACCCCCCTTCCCTCAGGATTTTTCCTGAGGGGAGAGGGGGGGGGCGCTCGTTATAGCGAACGTATTTTTCCGGTCCCTCGGCCCTTCGAATTCTTTACAGCGAGGTTCCACTGTATTACACAGATGTAATGAAATGAATAAAGCAATTTAATATTTAACAAATCCCCAATCCAATAATTTCAAAATTTCAAAAAG